>PNEQ01112835.1:0-32342 GCA_003012365.1 Medauroidea extradentata
ACACACACAACAACCACACACACACAACAACCACACACACAACAACCACACACACAACCATGCACAACAATCACACACACAACGACCACACACCAAACAACCACATAAACAACCATACACACACTCTCATTCACTAACTCACTCAACCTCTGTGTATGCGTGCATGTGTGTATGTATGTGTTTAAGCTTTAGCTGTTTTTATGTGAATACATTTTGCACAAAAGTGTTCTAGTAATTAGCCCATGTTTCTGCTTACCAAACTTCTCTTAACGAATACTAATATAGCAGACACACAACAAACCAAACAATGATACATCATGCTCAGAGAGATAGTTAATGAAACACATTTCAGCTGCAGAATATTTAAACAAATTTAAAAATAAAATTTTTACAATTTCTGCACTTACAATTGTATACTAATTACATACGCTATGGTAGAAAATTACTATCTGGTTCAATGACAGCCAGGCTATTATACACAAGTTTTTCACATTTTCAGATACAGTAATACCACTGAGTTTTCAAAACTATGGACAAAAAATTATGTTCCACCGTCTGGTGCTCTCTGTAGCGATGGCGGCGCGCAAATTGTATCTATTGGAACTCTTATTGATTCTACAATTTTTTTTACTCGGTTCACGACGTCTGTGTTTTTCCTTGCTGATTCCTGTTATCTTGTTACCGCCCTCTCCCCATCCCTTTCGCACCTCAGCTATTAAGCTCTGGCAAGGGTTAGCTCGTGTGCTTGTCTCGGGCCGCTCTTGTAACTTCTTCGTTAGTTCAGCTTTAGCAAACATGTGAGTCCTTTACTCCAGTTTATGTAGAGAGTTAGTTTGGGAACTTGTTCTCCCATGACGGTAAGGCGCTGCCGTCACGTGTTTAGTGTAGTATTGATTTTGTTATTTTCTTTTTCTAAATTAACTCATCGGTCACAGTCTTTAAAAATTCCTTTCAGATTTAAATTATCTTCGAGACAGGTTTCCTTTGTGTATTTGATTGATGCATTTTGCTAATCATGTTTCTTGTTATTGAGCGCCACAATGACCCCTTGATCAAATATCTTAGTATGGTGCAGCATCTCTTTTTTGCTAGTGCTTAAATGTTTGAGATTTTCCTGATCAGAGACTTCAGACAACCAGATTAGAGCTTGTGGATGTGAAAATAATTAGTCAAGGTTTTGGAAGTAGTTCTGCCGATTTGTACCATTTGGTTCTCTTCATGCAGCACACGTAATTTTGTTGCCCGCCTGCAAAACACTTGTCTTGACATAACTAATCATTTTAGCCAATTTTATGAGAGCTCACTTATATTTGCCTTTGATGTATGTATGAAGTTGTAATTGTTTGTGTGCACTGAGGCATGCTTTCATAATATTAACGTGGTTCATCATGAATTTGTTGAAGACATAATGGTTATGTTTTCAACGTTGGCATTTTTCTGAATCTATGTGAATTTAACTTACTGCAATCAGTTGATTTTGTTATGAAACTCATGGCACATAAACTTGAGAATATGAGAATAATGTAACTAGATTTGGAATTGTTTGCATGCAAAAGATAATTGAGTGTTCATGAACCTATTTGATAAAATTAACATCACCTATCTTGAAAATATTTCACTTAAAAAAAATAAATATGGTACATGGTTTATTATACTCTTACTTTCACAGCAATCCTGAGTATACATTTTTTTTTTCATGTAACTCGTTGAGTCTACCTTCTGCAACTGCAGAGATGGTTCAATGTTAATTGTGTTATATTTGTATTACTAACGGTTTATTTGCAACAACCGTGAACCATCATCATCCAATGCTGCTTCCAGCCTGTGGCCGGGTCAGCCTACAACACCCAACAATTGCGCAGAATTGCATAGAATAAATTTTAACTTTTGTAATTAATCAAAATAATCTTCTGAGATATTACTCATAATGACTGTCCTCAATTTTACATTGTCCCGTTTATTCTCCACAACACAAGTACAGTGAAGTTTCGTTATAAAGAACTCCAGAATAAAGAATTTCTCACATTAAAGTACGTATAAATTAAAATACCCTTTTAAACCTAATACAATGTATGCATAATGTGATCAGTTTAAAGAAGTTTCAGTATAAAGTATATAGTTCTCTACTTTTATCTTGTTTGTTATAATGAAATTTTACTGTACACTGTCTATAAAGTGTTGCTCATAAAGCACATTGACCTGGAAGTTACTAAACTAAGATATCCCTTTGTGAGAGCAACAATACTAAAATGGTGATACTTGTATTTTAAAAATCTTACAGATTCGCTTATTTAAAATAGGCCTAATATAAATTTAAACTAAAAATATATATCTTACCTGTAGCAAACGACTGCTCAGGCTAACAAGGAGCAGTTACAGTATAACTCAAAATGGCAGTCCACTGGATAACAAGTGAATCTTAAATGATGTAATGTGAGTGGATAAACAGAATCATCTACAGATAACTAGTTAATAGTTTGTAATAGGCAGAAAATTGTTTTACAACAAACCTTCCAAAATCAGGTACCATCACTTACACACAAGTGAAATGTGTATAGTACACAGGACAGGTGGTTTAACATTTAAAAAACAAAGCTATTACACCTTATTCAGGTAATTATCTTTTTTACAATGCATGAATTTTTTAATGACAGGTAGAAAAGAAGGAAACAACATTTAATACATAGTATATTACCTTTTCAGCTCGGTGTTTGCCTCCTGAAGTTCCACGTTTATCCTGCTCAGTTCAATCAGTCTTGACTCTCGTACCTCAATTATTTCAGTCATCTCTGCAATTCTCTGAAAATTATAAATTCCATTAACTACATTAAGTGAGAATATTGTACCGTCAAGAATCGATACAACAATCACAAAAAATAGGTTAATAACCAAGAATTTACTTTTTTGATTAGTTATCCCAATCAATCTAATTAAACTAATCTGCAACTTTTCATTTACTTGTAAACCAAAAAATACAATGATGGCATGAATACTGAGGTATAGCTGTGTGAATCTTCTATTACCAGAATTGAAGAAGAGATCTATTCTATCATTATGGTAAACAACATTCAGATAATTGGATAGGTACAAGAGTAATTCCCCTACCAACACACAACTGAGCAGAATGAGGAAATTATCTTTTACCAACACATAAACTAATGCATGAAGCAGCCACATCATACTCCACACCTTCCCTCCTCAAAGAAACATATTAGAATGCAAAGACAGGACACAAGCAACTATTGTCTGATGCAGCAGTTGGTAACAAATTAATTTCACCTACAGTTCTTCCTGATCTAGGCCAAGCAAGAAATGCAAGGAGAGGTACTAAAATAACTACAGTATACCACAGTCCTTTGTTTAGTGGTCCTTTGTTCAAGCTCTCTAGCTTTGCGCTAAAAGTAATAAGTGACAACACAACAACAAAAGGTTATTAGTATATTTGAGGACATGAATTACAAAACCATTCTAATTTCAAAATTTAAAAATTGGCAAAAAAATATATAATTTCTTTACTGTACACATTTATTTCTATCTGAAATATGATACTAATGGGTGTAAAAATATTGTTTTAATAAGTAAGATATTTAAGATAGATATAAATGCACACGAATAAGACATTACATATAATGCTACAGAATTTCATAAATTTTGGAGTTAGCATGGTTTCGGATTCAGGTCCCCATTTGCTGTAAAATCTCCACAAAATTAAAAATGTTGCAGACCACCATATCTACAGGTGTCAAGTATAACCCTGAAACAAGCCCTACAGGGCCTCCTTGTCCAATCTGTCACTCTGTTTCCATCCCCTCTGGCTACACAAAATTCGTCTTGTGATGTAGCTACATTATCTCTATGTCAACTAAGACAATACTACTACTCTCTGAAATACCTTTAGGTTTCTGATATCCTTCAACAAGGTGGTTAATGCAGTAGAAAACAATTCTTGCCAGAGAGGCATTGTAAACTATCTCTACTAATAGTTGCAGACAATCTGTTAATGCCTGCGAATGGGAGGTAGTTTAACCTACCGAAGGACACCTTTATTCTCAGAGCACTTCTACCTTTGTGCACTGCAACAGTCAACACTAGTAATCTTCATCTACTATTCTATGTTAATTATGTAACCTTCCTTACTCCATTTGCCAATATGAAAGATAAACAGCAAACATAATATAAAGATGTAGACAATTACAATGCTTACACCAGAACCTATGAAAGGAAGCACTGTGTGTGTGTACAAAGAGCCCAACACAATTACACGCAATGGGTGCATTATTGATTATGAAAACTAGTTTCAAGGTCATCCCCTAAAGAACAAAATAATTTAACCAACCCAACTATCCAAATTGGTATAACTATTAATGTTAACTTATGGTTCCTCAACAAATAATAAAAGGAAATGAACTTCAAAACTTTCACTTGTGAAGCCTACCATGCATTAAAATAAGTTCACAAATATATTTAAGAATAAAATCATAGAAAAGAAACCAAAAACATAATTTATTTTAAAAAATTGGCTCTACCTGAACGGTAAAAAATTTTTTTTGATTGCATCAAATTTTTAATTTAAAGATGTACAAGAAATTAGTTTCAGGATTCAATGTGAAGAGAGTCAAGGCTAACTACATCTACAATAATGCAACTCACTCACTCTTAACAACTTCTTCACCTCAGCAGAATGCTCTTCTTCAGAACCACCGCTTGATGTTTCCGACAACTCTCTTTGGTGACCTGAAATAATTATGAATTTAACAATCAGGTGAATAGCATACAATCATAGCATGTACATGTCTTATCTTTATAAATTATCGTTTGGAATAAACACTCAGTAATACACATAACAAAATAGTAAAATTAATCTTCGGAGTTACCTTTAATCGTAGGACCTGCAAACCTCAGGAGTGAGCCAGAGGAAGGAGAATCTGTATGTTCAATCAAGCCAGCTCCTTTCCCTTTACAAATATGCAGCAGATGCTTGGCCGGACTGTGTCGCGAGTGTGTACTGCTGCTGTCTCCGTTCGGACTGTTCCAACATCAAACATGACAAGCAAGTTATCTGACGGAAAACAGGTACGACAATGGGTAGCGTTCAATAGTGCAAATATATTATGTACGTCTCTCTCACCTAGAGATTATTTCAATATCAGACGATGTTGTGGTTTCTAGTTCATCACCTGATGTGTGGGCACTGGTTTGCTCAGACTCTACCTTCAGCATATCAGACCGACTAAGCAAAAAGAACAAAAAAAAATATATATACGTAACACATTTACAGAAAATGTGATGTTTTAACAGTACGATTGATCCCGTATTTCTACAGGTGAGACAATAATGTTCATGAATATTTTGAAAATAATATAATACATGCTTTAATAAATTTCATTTAGCACTGTACATAAATATACAGTACATACAAACCTATTTTTTTTCCCACACCACATTCAACCACTGGTAAGTCTTGTAGGCCAAAGGTCGAAAAACTAAGGGTAAGTGGGGTGGGTGCTGTATTTACAGCTAGTGTGTTGATAAAAATTAATGATTTTGTATTGTGACAAATTTTAGACAGTAAAATAACTTTTGTGTACTGGAAAAAAAAAAAATCTGATTTCATAATTTACATAAAAAAAGAATGTCAAAGTCACTGTTTTAATTTTCTCTGTTTGGACAAATAGTATAAATTAACCAAACCATTCAAATTAAATAATTTACAGTGAATGAAAACGTACCAGCGTAATTCAAGTTACCGTTCCAAGTACACAAAAAAATTTTTTTTTTTCCAAAATTCTTAAATTTTTAAACAATTCTATATGATTTTCACAATTTGTAAAACTGTAATATAAAAAGGATTTCTTTGCATAATCACAATTTGTAAAACTGTAACATAAAAAGGATTTCTTTGCATAATCACAAATGTATCCTGAATTAGTTCAGGCTTTTACTTTCATTGTAAATTATTTTATTTCTGTAATAAGCACAGTTGTTATTGCTTGTAGAAACAGAAAACAATAAAACTGTGACGAACATAAACTATGAAATACAAAAGTATTTAACTTGTAAGAAATGCAATTTCCTTTAATGACTAAAAGTTGAGCAGTGTTTAGCACAAATGTAAAAACGATCTTCAAACCAATAAAGAAGCAAGGTTAGGTAAGTGGGCTTTATGTCTTGTCGATAGCAAGGTCAATAGAGACGATAACACACAACTTGGTACAATGACAGGAGCTGGGAGAGGAGTCGGCTATGGCCTTTGTCAAGGATCCATCCCAGCATTCTCCTGGAGCGATTTCGGGAAACAACGAAAAGCCAAAATCAGGATGGCCGGAACAGGGGATCAAACCCGACCTCCCGAATGAGAGTCTAACATGTTACCGTTGCACTACATCGCTCGGTTCAAGGAACCAAAATTTAATTAAATTTTGACTCACAAAAATATTAACGTAAACTTCTGTAACAATATCTTTAAAAAAAGTAAGAAAGAACAAGAGATTTATATATTTAAAAAAAAACATTAAATGGTGTGACAATTGCTTAGTAAATGTTATTAAAAAAATTATCTAATTTAACGCACCAAACTTTTTTTTAACACGTACCTTTGTTCTCTTGAACAATAAAAATAACATCCCGGTAAGTAAAAGATACTTTTCAAAATGTCAGTCAATATTTCATAAACAGTATACCTTTCTGATGATATGGGCGACTGATCTCCGGCTGGAAATGACTGATGATCCTGCCTTGCACTATCCTTTGAATCTTCATCACCAATTGCATCTGCCAACATAGTTTTCACATAAAGTGAACTTGTCTGCTTCACATCTTCACCTACAAGAGAAGTTACTTCATCGTCTGAACTGCTGCCAAGGATCGTACCCTCCCCACTACTGTCTGTTGCAGTCCTCATCCTCGGAGCATATGCTACACTGCCACTAATGCTTTCACTGGCCTCAATTTTCTTGAAGCTCTGCTGAGGAATTTTTGCTGTTTTCAAACCATAGCTTGAAGATGTGTCCTGACCAAGAGGTAGCTGCAGCCCTGTCCTACTCCCAGTGTGAGTTTTCACGGGCTCTTCCACTATCACGCTACTCTGCACCTCAGTAGTCAACACAACATTCTCATGGTACGAGGTGTCCAACGTGTTTAAGTTGTGCTGCGAGCACCTTGGAGTGGAACTAGCATCTGTCTTTGAGCTCAACGAACTGGAGTACAGGGAGCTTTCAGTACTCAATGAATCTACAGGTGCTGAGAATTGTTTGTGTAGAGGAGATTTGGAAATATCTCCAGAAAACAACAACGGTGAAGGCTCCAACACAGTGGTTGTGACAGTGGCCGTGCTCTCGGATGCAGAAGTGTAACTGTCATCTGCGACACTTGCTTCTTCCTCATCCTCTTCCCCTTCTGGGATAACTTCCACGCTCTCTGGAGAAATTTTATCAGTTTCACAGCTGCTAGCTCCTTTCCCAACATCACACCTGGTGAACACAAGAGGTGTAGGTGTAGTGTACTAGTTTATAACAACTATGACTGATAAAACATACATATTATTTAAATTAACTATGATCTTGGTAAAATAAATAAGTCATGCTATGCAACTTGGGTGTCCTGCCATTACCACATTGTGAGCTTGATTACACATTCTTATAAGAAAATTTATGCAAGGATATTTAAAACTTTCCACAGAGTATCAACTAAATATCTTGGTTCTCAGCCACTCAGGTTATGCTATACGTACAGTACACAATATATGACAATATCTACTGTCATTACAAAACAAACCCATGTTAACTTTGTTATTAGTTATTGGTTAACTAAAAACTTCCGAAAACATGTAACAGCCTAAAAAAATAATTTTAAAACACATAAATATAACATAAAAATAACCATATAGCTATCATAAAACATAACGTTTACCATAACTACTCTCAAAACTATCATTTACTGAGTTTACTCTCTGAAACTGCAACACACAGAAAATACTATGCATCCAAATATAGCCTAAATAAACCTGTAAATTAATGTCACTAATTACACAGACTTGTGGACATTGACAGAAACATGAAACTCTTTGAACTTTACATTCATTTCACAATACTGATACTCTGGTGTACACTCATGGTAAGCTAAACAAAACTAAACCATTTCTGTAATTCTGTTGACAGAGAGGAAATAAAGATTATACCAGCAGGATGAACATGTTTGTTACCAGAATAAAAACACTTTTGTGAGTAGGCATGGACTTAATTTCTATTCTTTATGGTGCTTGTAGAAACAATGTACGTAGCATTTAGCCATCTGTTTTGATATTCACAAAGCAAACACAATGTCAATTGACAAATGTTGAATGACAGAAAAATATTGATAGGCCTAGGAACTATATTTATATTGTAATACATTAATTTTTTTAGTCCCAATCAACTTATTTAGTATCATTTACAGTATTGTAACAGCATTATTTAAGTTACTTATCTCTGTCCATTTTCAAGGATACAAACGCTGAAAAATGGTAACTGGAAATTTTTATTAGTTACTGTTTTACATCCATCTAAATTAAATTTTTGCTACAAATCTTTCACATTACTTAACGATGGACCACAAAATCTATGAGAGCTGACCATTCGAAGCGCACCATTTTTCCAGCTATACAATTAGCAGTAATGTTCTAAAAAACAGGATGCCAGCTGCCTAAATGTGAGTTATGTGACAGTAATACCTGATCTTTTCAACACTGAGCCCTACCTACGCAGAGGGAACACACTATCTAACACAGTGTAGTGTGAGAGGGGAAGGTGGGAGAGTGTGTGCTGGGCCTGTAGGCCCCCAAACAACAGCACGTAATATATATGTAAACAGTACTTGCTCATCAACCCCCAAGAGGAGAGGTTACAGGGCTGTCACTTTAGATTTAGTCTTTGTATGTCCCAATATGTGCAAAAAAATTTGAATAAGCGAACCATGAGGTTACTGACGTTAAGGTTTATTATGTTTTGTTCCAAACCAGAAAGCATGAATGTACAGTAATTAATAATTTAATTTCATGCTATCTTTTCAATGCAATAAATATTTACGCCATTTTAGAAACCCTTAAAGACTGTTTAATTTACTTAGTGAGAATATGTATGTTTTTTCATGCCACATTTTAATTGGTGTAGATGTATGCCATACGCCTTAAACATTTATGAAATGTTAATTGGTTACTAGTTTTCGTTTATCTTGCATCAAGCAATAGTGACAACCTCTAAAGCAGCTTAATTTTCTTAACGCTACTAATTGTGGTATTACTGCAAATGTGCAGTTACAAGCTTTTAATATTCATGTAGTGCTTGTACATCACTGTTTTTGTTTATCTTGCATAAATAGTGCGTGTGGGTACAGAAACAACTGTGGCACGACCTGACAGAAGCAGCCTAACAAAACACAAATTTTGTTCATCTGAACAAGTTCTTCTGGATAGACTCCAACTTTTACCACAATTGTTCAGTAGTGGTGGAATAATGCATGATGAGATTGTGAAGATCTGTGTAAAATTCTACACAAAACATTTTAAAAACATGACGTATCATCTTAGCACAAAGCCTGACACATCAGATCACATGCTACTGAGATCTCTCAACTCTCCCTTCCCATTGACTGTGCAGTGTTTGTGCAATGCAACAGGATTAAGTGGAATGACTATGCTAGAAAGGGTAGAGAGTGTTAGCTAGCCACTGACCACAAATGACTTCTGGGATCTGTCAGCTTCCTCGTATTTAAATGTGTCAATGTACATTCAACTACAAACTAAACAGTTTGCTCAGAATGATGCCAATTCAATAATGTAGACATAAGAAGGAATATATTCTATTTTAGGGAACACATACATTTCATTATAATGATCTTTGAAAGATTTTTCCAAAGGGGATGTATGACAAGATGAGTATTCATGGATGTACGCCATTGCTTGCAAATGTTGCCAAGTCACAGATAAACCCACAAAAACATAAAAATATGAAGAAAATAAAAAATGCAACAAAATTACGAAAAAAAAAAATAAGACCAGATATGGTTGTTGTCACCATACACATAAATAATTCCAGAATAGGAATATAGTCAGTATATGATAATAGAGACTAACAAAAACAAAGAACAGACAGAACAAAGTATATGAACAGGACAACGATGACGAACAAAAAACAAAGAGGACAACACAAATGAATACAGCGACACAACAGATTGTAGGCGAGACAGCACATCAAAAACAACACAGATGACATTGGCCGAGCTAGAAGCAGGTCCTTCCCCTATATTAGACCTTTCTTTTTCCAGCCGTCACAGTCAGTTTGTTCGTGATCGTCGGACTGTTCGTGTGCTTGAAGACAGGAACAGATTTCAGTTCCCGAAACGTCACATCTGTTGTCATTGAAGAGAACATGCTATCTTCGTCTGTGTTGTTTTTGTTGTGCTGTCTCGCCTACAATCTTTTCTGTCGCTATGTTCATTTGTGTTGTCCTCGTCGTTCTTTGTCTATCATCGTTGTCCTGTTCATATACTTTGTTCTGTCTGTTCTTTGCTTTTGTTAGTCTCTATTATCATATACTGACTACATACCTATTCTGGAATTATTTGTGTGTGTGGTGACAACAACCATATCTGGTCTTATTTAATCAATTTTTTCGTAATTTTGTTGCATTTTTTTATTTTCTATGTATTTTTATGTTTTTGTGGGTTTATCTGCGACTTGACAACATTCACAAGCAATGGCGTACATCCATGAATACTCATCTTGTCTTTTATTATAATGCTGCATTATTTGTTATATGATAACCGTAGTCCTTAGTTAAAAAAATCCCTACCCAGCTTGAATTTTTGTTCCTTAATTTTTCGAAAAATCCATGTTCTGATCAATTTTGTAAACCAGTTAACATTCATTAAATTAATGTGATATCTACACGGCAAATGAATATCCTTGTTGTCACATAATTCTAATACATAATTTTAGCAAAGTTATAATGTGGACATACTTTTAAACTATATTATTTTTAGGGGTTAACTGTTATGACTGAAGTATGTTTTGATCTTATTTTGTAATTATAAAATTGAAAATAAATTTGAAAAAAAAAAAAAAAAAAAAATTCATACATGGCTTAAAGAATTATTTCTTCATCAAGAATTTATTTTAAGTTGTTTAGATCACAATCCGACAAAGAAGACTAGTTAGGGTGGAGTAGAAACTTAAGTTTGTTGGGTAATAATGGACAATTACCCAGAATTTTGACCATTAATTAAGGCATTTAAAATCACTGACACAGATTTCTACGTCGTCATTGCTCCATGCATCAATGTGGTTACATGATTCTCTTCTCGCAAGTGAAGGATGCTTGCTGAGAAGAAAATATTGTATTAAAAAAACACTCCTAATATGCGCAAAATGTTCTCTGAATTGATTAGCTGCCCAGCAAGTTCAGCATCAATTTAAAGAGGTCTTTCAACATAAGGTTTTATTTAGTCAAAACTAAGAACGAAGATGGTAGCCAACAAAACCTACAAAATTGTTAAAGTTTATTATTGATGTTTAGATCTGCAGCTTTTTGTGACAGACTGGCTAGTTATTAATTTTGTGAAATCATAATAGAGAAAGCAAAGGTGCTGGGGTCTTTAAGTAGTTTTAATTTTGAGATGGTAACTAAACAAGTAAAACCTCAACCTTTTTTCATTTTTGAGGTTGGTATTTTAAAAACCAATTTGGAAAAAAACTCAGGTACATAATTCTTTTTAAATTCTCACTGCCCCACCGACTCAAAGTGAGTCTTCATTATTTACATAGCCATCCTTTAAACTGGCAAATACTTAAAAAAAAAGTGGCAACGAATTACATTGTACCGGTCATTGATAAACATATAACTTAATTATAACACAATAACCTAAGCAACATGAATTTCATTTTGTAAGTAACAAAACACTGTGCTGTCTTTTTCCAAGTGTGTTAAATTTAAAAAATCTGAACCCAATACCAATGAGCTGGGTGCACTGCTGCCAACCCTGTAAAGCTTAGTAGAAGCTCATTATAACACAAGTGTTCTAGGAAACATAATTCTGACCATCATTATAGCATTTTCGCTGTATTCTGGGAGTCACTAGTCATATTTATTTATTCACGTTAGGCGACATATAATTAATATGCATTATTTAAAAACTTATCAGTATTAATGTAGCCTAGTGGAATCCATTATAATCACAAGCTCATATCAAAGTGTGAGATGTCTCTTTGAAACTGTGTAACGAGTCTTAGTGTGTCAGGGTCAAGTAAAAATAAGCAAGACTACAGCAGAAAACAAAACAAAGGTAACAACTACCCCAGTACTGTACTTGTATAAGTAACACCACTGTAATGAAAATTTCAAAACAATTCTGAGTTAAACAATGGAATTCAAACAACTACCAAGCCTGTGAGAAATATGGTGTAAACAAAGTAAGTATATACACAACCGAAGAGCAGGGTTATTAACATGGAAATTTACTACAGGGTGGTTGATGACCTGTTTTGGAAGAAAAATTGTCGAGAAATATGTTTCAAAAATACAATTCTCAAATTATTAATAATTATCTATTACAATATTGTATTTGCAGACCAAAAAAGGCCCCTGTTGAAAAGAAAAGTTTATACTTTCAAGCATTTGTTACAAGAAGTCCTCGCCTGGCGTATGGATGGTGTTGTAGCGTGTCACGTGTATTCTTTCTACGCAAAGTGTTGTAATGTGTTACGTGTATTATTTTCTATGCAAAAACCCATAACTTATTCATATTATGTTTATCTACTATAATGTGGCCCAGACCCAAACCCCACATTTATTTTTACATATTTTTAATGTTCAGTATATTCGTCACTTATAATGTAGGTCTCATGGTTATTCTAACAATGATGTCTGAAAGTTTAAGAACTATTTGTAATTATATTTGTTAAAAACAAGCACATCAGTGGAAATTTATTCATATTTAAAATAATAAATTTCAGTAACTGTGAACAAGTTCTTCTTAAAATAAGTAACATTTAATTTGGTAATTTGAAATTGCTCATTTAACAGTAAGAATAACAGTTTGCTTAATTAGGTTAATATTTATTTGAAAGTTAAATGATTCTGTTTATATCTACTAAATGTTCAATATGTGCTTAAATTATGTACATTTGAATTTAATGAAATTACATTTATTCATTGTTAAAGCTTGGAGTGTTAAAAGGACAGAGATATCAATCTAAATTTAGAGTTTCCAGGAAAAGTTGCAATATTTCAATGCAAAACCAGCCTATAAAAATGACTGTTAAGAATTTACTGCCATATTTAGTTGCAACCAATAAAATCATCGACTGATGGTAATTGGCGACGTCAATTTTAAATTTAATGTTTCTTTCACCTGGCAACAAAGTTAAAGTTCAAAATGTTCGTTAATTATGGAAAATCGTACTATTTTTTAATTGTTTCCTGTAATGGCCACGGGGCGGCACCACTGATAGGCAACGTTGGTAGTTTTGTGCGCTAAGTCGCGAGGAGCCGTTGGCTAGATGTAGGCCGAGACGGTCGTGTGTTGTGTTAGGGGGCCGTGGGGTTTTTTGGTTGTTGAGATGGCAGTTTGCTCAAAGGTTGTCTCCCGGCAGTCTAAATTTAAAGTACTGTATAAGTTTGAAACGTAACTTCTTTTAATAAACCCCAAAATTTGCGAGAGTTCTGCAGTTTTCATTTCTCGTCTCATGCTATGATGTAAGAACCCATGCCTTTCATTGGTTAATGTACCACTGAGCTAGTCGTGGACAGTTGCCACACCACATCTTTGTTCGCCCAACATTTGATGCGCTACATTTTTGGTCGCCCAACGTACGACGCGTCACATTTTTGGTCACCCATCGTGGGATAGTAGTTGCGACGCACCACACTACGAAAAAACCACTCACTTATATCTACACTTGTATAATCATACAGGTTCAACACATTTGTTAGAAACATTATTTCCACGCCTCTCACAATGATTAAAAATTGATTTTCTAGACTGCTGTAACTCAGAAAATACCACTTGAATTCGTAAGAAAAGTTTGAAAATTTTTTTCCAATTCTATTCAAATACAAATCTTCACTGTCCCAACAGCCTATAGTTGAGTACTTTACAATTATGCGAGTTTTTGTACTTAATTGCTTCTAAAAATTATTTGGGTTTCATTAAATGGTGAGAAACAATTATATGAAATATTGTATCATTCAAAGATTTAACAATTATGTTTTTACATTTTCATAAACAATGTGCATATTGCAAGGTAAGGGAATTAACAACATTCTTATGATACTTTTTTCAAAATAAATCTTCCTAAAATGTTGACTCAAGAATAAATGAAGAAAAATTCAGCAAGATTGATGTGGCTCCTAAGCCTCCTCTTTACAATGATATCTTACATGATTACATAACTTTGCAACTTTTCAATACAGAATATGCCTGAAAGTGCCTATTTTACTACACACTGTAGATGCAATATTGCTCTGAAATGCAATATGGTGGCACATACAACTGAATACTTTCGGGCTTGGATTAATGAGAAACAACATTTTTGTACAACAAAATTTCAGTACTTTTTTTGGTCAAAATGGATTAGTACCAAAATAAAATTAATATTTGGTGATTTTTGGTGGAATGACTCCAGCAGCTTAACTCGCCACAATAACGTAATTAACTTCACGGAAACCTTGTCAATTTCTAAGTAACAGTATATGCATACTTAAATAAACAGTGTTTTTGAATATAATTTTAAAATGTTACACTTTTAACAGTTGATTTTAAAATTACCTGAACAATTATAATCAGTTCAAAAAGATACAATTTATTTTCACAAGAAAAAGTTAAACGATTCTGTAAACTAAAGAGAGATGAAATAAAACTCAGGCAGGACGAAAACTGTAAAATTACTAAGAAATACAAAAATTTTAACTTACAGAAAGCCACAATATTACTGTGTCAAAAGTTCAAATACATACAGTACACTGATTTTTATATTATGGCCAGAGAAAGCAATGTTAATTACTGTAATAACAATAATAATTCTTACTCGTCAGGCGTGCTGCTTTTTAACTCAACTTGCAGCAAGTTTAGCGGACATGGAGGTTCATCTGGTGAAACATACGGGGACGACGTAGTCCTAGAAGTTCTACCGCTGGCATTGTCACCTAAAACTTCGACAGAGCTTAGGGTATCTGTAATCACTTCAACAGAGTCAGGAGAACTTGCGATCATAGACAGCCTCAGTCCAGCTATTGACGATGAAGTTGATATAGCAGGACTTGTGACTGGCACATCCGAGTCAGGAGACGTAGTAAACTCACTACCACATTCACTACTCGCAGAACCTAATACTTCGACACTTTCAGATGACTTCTTATCACTCTCTGATGAAATAATGGATAACCTATTGTACTTATAACTATTTGACGAAGGAACATCTCTTCTTCTAGACACTTCAACCAAAACTTGACTCTCGTTTTTCACTGGAACTTCCGTGCTCTGACCAGGACCGAAATCTTTGAAGTCAACATGAACTGCTCCTTCCACATCGACAGTCTTGTCATCCTCTGTCTCACAACTCGACAATCGTGAGCGCACCTCACTTTCACCATCTTCACTTTCAACAACCAACTTGCTCCTACTGAAACCTTCTTCCACACCTAGTTCACTCGAGTCATCACAAAGACTTATCTCTTCATGATCTGTGGTCCTTACTACATCACTACTTTCGAGACTACATTTTCTCTCTGAAACTTTAATTTTTTTTGAATCTAAAACTTCATTAGTCAAAGACGATGTTCTTGAAAGGCAAGTTTTTTTTGGCTGAGTAATAATTTCACTGCTGTCATCATTGGCATCAACAGTTTCAAAATCTTCCCCACCTAAAAAAAAAGATGAGCAATATTAATTAACAATTTTTACTTTTAATGTACTGTAGTTGTTTATCATAGAGCAGATAGCTCTTATTTCCTAATTTATCTAATAAAACTGAACTCATCCCACTTGCACAAATCTAGACAGATTATTCCCATTATATATTTACAGGGCTTGACTAGAATACACTGCACCTACATATCGCTCAAAACTACCACTTGACTGTACTTTAAACCTGGAAATTTAACTGTAAGTTACAGCAGGCCTACATCAACAAATGGACTCTCCACATTCTTACACTACACTTAAGCATAAAAAGGGCTGAAGTACTCAAATACAGGTACAATCCAAACAAAAGGTGCTACCATAAACAAACAACACCGAATCAGCTTCGAGACATGCTGAGCGCCAGCACTCTAATCTACCAGTCTGTTTAGTATTTACATCTGATCTACAGCATAAGGTTGAGTTTGTATGAAATTCAATATATGTTTTATATATGTGTATTATTACAGATCTTAACTGTACATGCATTACTACTCAACAAAGTAATCATGTCTTGTATACACCACATTATGTTATTCATGAGAATCTGATTCAGATAATTTGAGGAATATTATTGCGTTCAGCCTATATTTTAAAAGTGGAAGAATTTGTGATATGTACCTACACCACAACTGTAACAGCTCATCCCGTAGAAACATTCTAAATGAAATATATGTACACAAAAACACTGACCAGTGAAAAAAGTGGTGTCGTAACATTATTCATTACAGTATTTAATCCATTAATGACCACTGTTAACAACTACTGCATAAAAAAAAATAATAAAATACTGTTTTATGGTGCACTGCATCAACACATTTTAACTTAATGAACCATAAACAAAACATGAAAAATACAATAAAGAAGAAATGGGCCAACACCTCCTGTGCAAAGCAGGTCACATCAAAGTAAACTATGCACCCCTGACATCATCCAGATTTGTTGAAATACAACAATAAAATTAGGTATAGATGATATTTAATTCAGAGTTACTACAATGGGATCAAATACAAATAATTTGCCAAATGCAAATATGGTCTCATAAAAGATATTCAAATTTAATTAGTTGTCACTCCCGTACATAAATAAAACAGGCAGGACTAAAACACACTGAAAAAGGGAAATGTCTGCATGAGATAGCATAATTTCACATAAGAATTTCATATTTGACAGTTATGCTGGCAGCACTTTGAACAGATATTTCCACAGACAAATCATTGTTTCGACACAGACGGAGGGGAGACGTGGGACAAACAATACTTCAAGCAGATTTGGGCACCAGCAATGCTTCCCTCCACATTGTAACTTCAAGATGGATTTCACCTCAGGGTATTCACGGAGTCATGTGTTTGTCTCACCCTCTGTGTCTTCTGAGTCACATACTCTGGTCCTTGAACAGCTGGCTGTCTGCCTCCAGCACACCACC
Source organism: Medauroidea extradentata (assembly GCA_003012365.1). Classification (NCBI taxonomy): domain Eukaryota; kingdom Metazoa; phylum Arthropoda; class Insecta; order Phasmatodea; family Phasmatidae; genus Medauroidea; species Medauroidea extradentata. The sequence continues at coordinate 17,357 of PNEQ01112835.1, forward strand.
ATGCAACACCCTTATTCATATAGATCCACTGCCTTGCAAGTTCCGAGAGGTGAATATTACCCTTGCCGAGTGGTGATACGATGTTACGAGATACTCAGTTTGGCGAGAGACTGCAGCACATGAAAACACAACCCCTACAGGATGAGGGGCCTACAGCCGCTGTGGTGGACTGTAGGTTACTCCAGGAGGTTAGACGCAGAGATGACAGAACATTAAAAGTGAGTAAACTTGGAATATTAATGACAATCAATGACTATTACATGGGAATTACTATGGCACTATTAAAAACAATGATAACCCGACAGGGTTAGAAACAAGATTACGCAAATGTCCGTATCTACAAAAGCCCTTAAGAACTCACCACTCACAGCAAAATCCCCTTAAGAAGCTGTTCCAGTGTTTCAAGCGCATGTATGCAACCTGCATTAACCCCATATATATCAAGGCTAATTTTATCTTCGCTATAGCAGTAAGAATATTACTGATATCAACATTTTCATTGCACTTTATCAAAGTCACGAGTTGTTCTTATTTTTGCTGTGTTCTGCAAAATTTAGTACAACAAATGGTTACATTAAAAACCTGATACTAAAAAAAGTTTTGAAAAATTTACAGTCTACCATTCTTTATACTTGGCTTCGGCGAACGCAGCAAAAATAAGAATGACTGTCTCTTTAATAAAACGCAAAGATAGTGTTGATATGTGTGTATTGCTATAGCGAAGGTAATATTAGCCTTGATTTATATGGGGTTACTGAGGGTTGCATGCAAGTGCCTGAAACACTGGAACGGCCTCTTAAGGCTGCCACCTGGTGAAGGTTTTGTTTGTGTGTGCGACGCAAAAATCGATGAGGCGTTATGAGCGATGCCGGCCGGCACATGTATTGTGATATTGCCTCTGGGACTTTAAGAGGTAACCCTATCATTTTATTGGACGCGTCACTGTAGCAAAGTCCAATGTAGTTGTAGACCTCAATTCCAAACGAATGTGTTACATATATCTTGCAAAACAGCCTCGTGAAAAAGCAGATTTTAGCCAAGTTTGAGGGCTATAAAATAATGCTTTCAACGTGCATGGTTTCTTGAAAGTCACATTCACAAGTAGTATGAAATGTGTTTCTTTTCGTAGATAAGCATTGTGGACGCACATTTATTGGTCTCTGAGAAAAACGTAACTCCAAACACGCTGCACTCAGTTCGAGCGCCGCCAGGCGGCAGCCTTAAGTCACATGATCTCCATGGCAAACCACTGACAAACCCTCAGTTGATACCCAGGTTGGATAGACCCCGTAGCAGGGTGTGTCGTGGGAAAATCAAGCTTTTCTCACATAATCGCCAGTTAGCAATTTACACAGCAACTGAGAAAATCTTGGATTTTCAAGAAAGAAGTTTCACTCTCAGAAACTGACGGCACACGACCTCAATTTTCTCACTTAAATATAGGATCAAATTCAATGTTTCCCCTCATCTCCACCACCCGAAAAAAAAAAAAACCTCATTTGCTCCCTTTTCCCATGCAAAACCAAAAAAAGCCCCATCCTGCCTCAATTATTAATTACCAATTCATGTATTCAAAGGCACCAAAATCAATGACTGTCATTTATGTCCACAATTTTCAATGTTAATTTCCTATCTTCTCTTTCCATTAATTATATACGTCAGTACTCTTAAGTGATCTACATTTGACTATTGTCAACCATGTCGCGGTCGCTCGCAATTCACTCTCAAAAACAAAAACATGGAAACCCTAACCTCCAATATCAAGGTACCAAACAAGCAGTAGGAACATTAAAAAACTATGGTCTTCAGAATTTTCAGGAGTCTGAAGCAACCTGGATAAATACTTGTGCAGGACGTTAGCTTCAAAGTGTACACAAGATTTTATGGGGTCAGTTCAGGTTGTCATGGGCTTGCATACTGCTGGCCATGGTCCAGTGTCGTTATCTTTTGCCATAAGCAATTTCTGCAAAAACACACTCAGCTGACTGGTCAACTGTGCAGTATGTAAGAACGTCTTGCGTAATAATTTTAGCATTCAACAGTTCTGATTAGTATTATGTTTACTAATTTATACAGGAAAATACTATTAATTTTGCTATCTTGCACAGTTTGACACACTTCTACACTGCACACTTTGACTACCAGGAGAGTGTCTTCATGCAGCAATTGCTTGTAACAGAGGAAAACACTGCTTTTACAAAGCAAAGAGCTGTAAAAGGAGCTACCAACACAACTGTCAAGTGGAATTCTTACACGATACTTACTGGTCGTAGGTAAGCACACTAAAATTCTCATTGAAAGCAAGATAAAGAGAAGTGATTATTAGCTCAGAAAAGTAGAAACTAGAAAATAATAGGCCATGGCCAATTGCATGGACCCTTTTCAGCACTAACCCCCAGTAAAAAACAAATACATTAATACAAGTAACTTTCAGCAAGTAATAAAACAAAAAGTTTTCCTGTCAAATACTGTTTAATTACCTTTAATTTATTAGTACCTACCACAAAGGCATTTTAGGACACATGGGAACCTTCTAACCTTACTAGTTAATTTATGTGGTTTCATTCTTTAAAAATGGTTGCCATTGCACTTACAGTAGAGCCCCGACTTAACGAACTCTGGAATAACGAAAACAGCAATTTATCGAAAGGATTTTTAGGAACCTTCAAAAAATAACAAAAAATGTATTAAATAACTGACTTTGACAAAATCGAATATTAATTGTAAGTTAAGTCCTTTAAAAATACTAGCACCGACCGCCATATGTACTTATTTCTGCGTAGAAAACCTTAAACCATCCGTCGAAAAAAAAAATTGTTAAAATTTGTTGAAAACTTTGGCCGCGGGAGTGATTTCGAGATACGAACGTGCGGGCGAGCGAGCAACACTGTGTCAGTGTTGCCAAGTCGAAGAATTTCAGCCCGTTAAATTTTGTTACAAAATCTGCTAAAACTCCACTAAAAGGATTAATAATAATAATAATTATTATTTATTTATTGTGTTTAAAGTGCCATCCAACAGTCTTGCGACCAATAACAGGATAACAGTAATAACAATAACAACTTTACTATCGTGTAGATGTATATCATTTAACATATTTAGGTTTAATTATAAAAATTATTATTTAAATCTAATAATTTTTAAAGACTTGATGGCAGAATAATTAACGGAATCTTGACGCGATGTGTCGAAATAAATCCGTCTGTCAAGGAGGTGGCAGAATGTCAATCGTAAATGAACAAGAAAATTGAGGTTTTATTGTGATTTCAACATAATGAAAATTAATTATGGGCTTGTCTATAGCATTTTGTTGCGACGAAAACGGTATACAATGTCAGAGAATTCATTTAAGGAAAGTTAAGATAATAAGATACTAAAACTGATTTAAGAAAGTTTTTGAACAGTAAATTTTACACGTGAAAAAATACTTAGGTGTTTTTAAGAATGTTTTCATTTTTTCGCAAAACAATTAATTACGAATGGCACTTTGGTTAATATATAAACGCAACACATTCCATGAACCTGTCATGGCTACAGCTTAAAAATAAAAATTGAACTTTGAAATAACATGCCGCATTATTTGTTCCAGCCTTAACATTTTTTTAAAGTTAATGCAATGACACTAGCCACTGCTTGGCTGCTTACATCCTATCAGGGTTAATCTTTTCCCTTCCCCCTTCGTTCTAATTCATATAATAGCGAAGATACCAGAACATTAAGCAGAACCACTAATTTCCACTGTAAAGTGTCTAAAAATCAGCCGAAAATTCTGCTGTCCGCTAAATAGAAAATTTATCCGCTAAACAATAATTTTTCCCGCTAAAACTAGCCGGAATTCCGCTAAGTTGGCAACACTACGGCGTGTTACAAGCACCTGCCTAGATTCTCATCCTGGTGGCTGGCGAGTGAACGAGCATATAGGTACACAGTCTCCACAGCGCGGCAGTGGACAGCACACAAACTAATTCACAGATAGTGCTTCGCGTCTCCGTTAGAATGCGCTGCAGTGCAGCGTGCTGTATTTATTAATTCTATTATCGATAGAATGCAGTGGTCTGCAGCATGATAATATACAATCGCGTCCCGTGATTATTTATGCAGACGTTTTACAACGAATTTATTACCGTAAAAGTAAATAATTTGTTTTTCCGATGCTAAAAAAACCCTCGAGTGCAAAGCATTTTTTGCGAGTCGACCAACATTAGTTTGTTTCACGAGCGTGTCTGCATACAAGCTACAATGGCAACCACAGCCGCCACGCATATTTAATTATTATTTTACCGTTGTCTCGCAAACTTTTAATTCAGATTTCAATATGAAATATTTTTTTAGTATTATTCATTGGAGTTTCCGTAATTTTGTTGGTGGAGCGGACCCGAGAGAGACGGAAATATTGAAGGCTCGGCGGTGCTAGTCATCACTTCTCACGTGTTGATTGCGCGTGCAAGGACGGCCTAACTCACCATGCACACGCTCGCCGAGCGTTTCAGTGGAAGATTTTTTGCCGATTTTTTTCTTTTTACTGCTGTGGCTTACCTATTGACAGTAATTGTTTTGTTATTGTCTTGAGCCAATATGCTTTTTTACAATTACCTTAAATTCCAACAAAACATGCCCAAGGATTTAACTTTTTTTTAGGGGGGGGGGGGGGTTGTGAAGTCGGATTTAACGAAACATTGATTTAAAGTAAACATTTTCGGGTCCCATGGCATTTCGTTAAATCGGGGTTCTACTGTACTCGCAAAAGATATTTTTAGTGTAAACTGTCAGCCTGTGCTTTTACAGTTCCATCATAAGTTGGTATTGCAAAATTACATCAGATCTTTAACAGAAGGTTACACAGCACGAGTTTATGCTTTAGAACAGAACAATCAAAAGTAGCTTTCGTACAACATTGTGTCGGCTGCTATTTTAATAAAATTATTTTGCTTCACATAAGTAAACTGTTTGAAGGTAAAATTATTTCTTGTGTGTTCATTTTCTTTGTGGTCTTTATATGATACACACTTTATTTCAAATTTCATTCAAGGACGCTAATTTCTTCACAGGCTGCCGGGTACACATGGTTCTTTTCAACAGAAATGTCAAAGTCATGATGCTTAGTGTGGATAACAGGTGTGTCATGACAGCAGTAAAACAACGTGAACAATGATCATGCTATCATTACTCTCCTATTGTAATCATAGTGCAGTATCTATAACAGCTCATAAGTAAGAACTGTGTAGATGTTGCACAAATTGTATATTTTAAACCCATAAAACAAGAAATAAAAACTTAAAATATATAACTCATTCAAGTAAAGTATTTGAATAGGTACAATAGCATGAAAATAATTATAAAATATGACTGCCCTTGTTTTATATTTTGGAAATTTTTGTAAATAAAAATTCTAAGCAGATATTTATTCTTTCTAAGACATATTTCCTTGAGAATGACAACGGACTGTAAATATATTGGTATAGCCATTCTGTAATGTCGTAGAGTTTTGTTGTACATTACAAGTACTATAACTAAATATGCACTGCAATGTAGTTTGTGTTCAATATCTTCAATGTGTGTTTTATTATGTCGGATTTGTAAATCAAATATTACATAATTATTCCTGTACATACACATAATGCTTTTTATTATATAACAGCAAATAACAATAGGTTATTCACAACTTCAGAACGTTAGCTGGTATTTTTCATATTAGTGTTGCAGATTTGCCAATTTTCATGTTTACTGAAGTCACAACTCGCAGCACAATAAGAGAGTAATCATACGAAAAGTACCAATTATATTTTATGTTTTCGCAGCATGAAGACACATTGTCAGACTAAACACCCCTTTCACATGTACAATGAGCTTGTGAATGCAACGACACTTTACAAATGACAGAAACAGAACCATGCTAATGAAGCGTCTTATTGAAGACACTATACGGCAGGCTAAAATTAGAACCATGCTCCCATGCTTGACTTGCTGGTGTGTTCACAGACTAAACCGCTTGGACAGAAGAATACAATGTGATTGTACTGCTGTCTGTAATTGTCAAAATTTATTCCACTTAGGTCTACATGAAATTGAGAATACCTTTAAATTAAAATGCCAAATCAGTACAATTGTACCAACTTATATTCTTAAAATATACAAAATAAATGTGAAATGCTGTACAAAATTACCAATGGTAAAAAGTCAGCGATATCCCATAAGGCAAACAAAATAATATTTAATGTATCATACATAGCTTATAAACCTCAATGTATAGCACAGCAAATGTTATTAATAAAACAAAACCTACATTATAACAACTAACACTGAGTAACAAATAAACAGTTAATATTGCTTTTACATTACCATGGATATTTTGCTTATGAGAGAGATGCTGACAAAGTATAGGATGGGAGAATACTTTTATTATGAATGTCTTCAGACACCACTGAACTAACATTTGAATACCTTATTACACAAAAATCTGCAAGATAATATAATTTTCAGTATTGTAAAGGGGGAGGGGGCCATTAGTCTATCTTCGTGGGTAGTAGGGCAGTGCGTAACAAAACAATGAAAAGTTGGTGCTCCACGACAGTTTGATGACGCAGCATGTCACCAATTAATGAAAATAATGAATATTTATGGGATATCGTGTGATGAAACGCTGTGAAAAATTGTCAGTACCAGTGTTACAGAATTTTTTGTCAATATAAATGTCAATTAACAAGTTTTTCACGCAACTTGGATCCTGCGGTATCACTCCGCCGCTTCGCTGAGTAAGTCCGGGTGTCTGCCAGAATATTCAGTCGTCAACGATCGGAATTAGTGAACGGATGTAGAGAGGTGGCCGGTTTAGTTAAGATCAGTTCAGACGTCATGGCGGGAGTGACGGGACGTATTAGGTGCTGGAGAGGGGCTGTGATGCCTAGAGGGTGGATTCACGAGTAGAAGGGGCTATAGAGGCACCTTATTTTTCTCAATGTTTTTGTATCAAGTTGTAGGTGTTTGTAACAGCACTATGCACAACAAGTGTAGATAAGGCACGTTCTGGCTATGTTTCTCGACTGAGTGCAAACGGCAAGTCACAGTAATTAGCTAGATCCAAATTATGTAACCCTGGGCGAGCACTCGCGTCATTAACAGCCATGGCGATGTAAGGGGGGTGGTATTCTGCTGAGCCGTTGTTAATAAATACTGCAGTGACTATGAAGAACGGCTGGAAATGCTCCTTTTCCCTTGCTACCACCTTCTATTAGCTGCTACAGTTGTACCAAGGACGAGTGATGAAGATAAGTACCACAGTTCGATCCTGCAGTATAAATACTTACACTTTATTACTTTATTAAGACGGCATAGTTAAATTGTTACAAACAGGAAAAAAAGACTTAAAAGAGATAAAAAATTTAAATTACTACATGACAAGAAACTAAGAAACTTAGAAATTAAAATTCCATTTAATGAAATGGAAAAAATATATTACAATCAAAGCATTAATCAATTACATAGTTACCTGATGCAACAGCTGGATTTTCAAAAAATGAGCCAGTAAAGGAACCCCACAAACTTGTGCTGGTAGACAGCTTGTCCTTCACAGACTGTTCAGCCCTTGAAGTAACATCCACCTCTGGGCACGAGGAAGTGAGTTTTGGTTTCCTCTCCAGCTTTCCACTCGTCTTCATCCCCCATGACGTGAAGAAGCTCTCCGTCTCTTCACCCACATTGGTTGTCAGCATGCCACTTTTAGCATCAGCGTAGCTGTAGCCACTTTCCTCCTCTTTGATGTCCAATGCTTTGTCTATTGTTTTCTGAGCTTCCTTCAGTGCAGATTTTGCAAGATTTGCAAAACCAGTGGCATCAAACCAACTCATGTTGCCTAATGCATCTGAAACAGGTTATACCAATTTTATTTTCATTTTATTATTCTAAGACACACTATTTATGATTAATGCTTTATCAAGCCCTGCATAGTTTGTTAAGTTAATATTAAACACAAAATTGATGAGAGACAAACTGCATTATTTGAAGCTGTATAAGCCTATGAATATAATGTTATGACATATCTGTAAAAATTAAAAATGAATACTGACTGACATATCAATCTGCCGCCCAAACCACTGAACCTAGAATCTTGAAATTTTTTGTGTGGGTTCCCAACAGGTCGTAGGCGAGCAATAAAAAGGGATTTTTCGAAATTCGACCTCTAAGAGGGTGAAAAGGGGTGAAACATTTTTCTGAAGGAACGTTGATAGAGCTCGAACCCGACGGCCTATCATCGTGAATTTTACTTTATTAGGACACACATAAAAATGCACATTAACTTATTTAAAGATTTTTCAAAATTCAACACTTAAGGAGGTAATACAACATTAAATGTGTTTCCGATTAACTATTGATATCTATTGAATCCTTCGGGATAAGGAGTTGGTATTCACTTCTAAGTTTTACTTACGTAAACACCAAAAGCAGTTTAGGGATTTTTTGAGATTCGACCCCTACACAGTAAAAATGTGCAAAATGGGTCTTTTATGAATCGACTATATCTTTGAAACACAATTGGCTATCGTCGTGATTTTTACTTTAGTTGATTATGTATACAAATGTCTATGAAAGGACTCAAAGACATTTAGAAATTCTTTAATTAAGGGGGTGAAAATACATGAAATGCGTTCTGGATTATTCCTCCATATCTATCAAACCAATTGAGATATCGAAGTGCTCTTTGCTTTAGGTTTATGCTTTTGTAAATATCCCTAGTACAATTTAAATATATTTTCCGAATTCAGCCCTACAGAGGTTTAAAAATGGGTAAAATGTGTTTTTGATTCACAATCGATATATATAGAACCCACTGATTTTTGTAAAGCGATGTGATTTTTGTTTAAAATTGATGCTTACTCAAATACCTGAAAAATAATTCCACGAATTTTCAAAATTCGCCACCTAAGGAGGCAGAATGGAGTGAAAAGAGAAGAAGTGTGTTTTCAATTAATCGTCGATATATCTTGAACTCAGCGGGCTACTGTCATGTTTTCCACGTTGAAGAGACACCAGTAAAGTAGTCTAAAATATGATTCAAGGATTTTTCAGAATTCAGTCTCTTAGGTGGTGAAAAGATCCGGAATGTGTATTAGATACATTTTCAATATAAATCGAACCCATCATGATATTCGGTTTATTTTCGCTTCAGGATGATGATTAAGTAAGTGGCTGTAAAATGGTATTAACATTTTTTCAAAATTCTAACTCCCAGTACTTTACAGAGGTTATATGTGACTTTCAATGAATGATCAATTTTGTTTCGACTGAAAGAGCTATCGTCGTGTTTATTACTTCACTTGAATACTTAAATATTTAGGGTGTGACATTAACATTTTTTGAAATTCAACATATAAAGGGGTGAAAAGGCATATAATTTGGTTTCTTTCAGCCGATGATACTTATCTAACCAGTAGAGACTCTGAGGTAGTGTTTGCGTCAGAATGATGCTTATGTAAGTATTTAAAAAAAGTAATGCAAGTTTTTATTTTACAAGATAACTTAATTATTAAGAAATAAAATTAGGTTGTACACTTTCAAAGCAGACTCTCCGAAAACAAGCATGACCAGTGAGAAACGAACTATTTAGGAGTTTTGTCCTACAGATCAATTGAGACGTATTGTTGTACTACCTCCATGAGCCAAACAAAGTAATATTTCATTTCTAAATTCAGTTTTCATAAATAATTTTGACGTTATGTCGCGCAGTTGTTTGCAGCTCAGGTCTAATGTTCCAAAGGTTCTTGGCTCAAATTTGATTAAAGTTTTTCAGATGTGCAATTCTGACACAAAAAATGCAAGACAAATTAAATTAGTACAATTAGTAAAAGTACAAGTGGTAAAAATGTATTATGCAGTCCACTAACCACTGAAGTTCTTTGACAGCTTCATCCCACATGTACCATCTCACTAACCTCAAGACTGGTGCACCAAATAATTTCATAATTCAGCGAAACATTATCCCGCTAAAACTGCCTAATGGCACTTAACTTCAAGTGAAGGTTATGAAGAAAAAGTATGTTACTGAGGGCACCATCATCAATGGTTGTGCTGGGGGAAATTGGTATTCATACCACATAAACTGAGTATTTCATTCGATTACCCTCTTACATTTAAAAGTCTGTAATTACCCCACAACGTCAACTTTGCTGTGACTGTAAACAAGATCCAGTTAACGTCACTGTAAGTGGCAGGGACAAACTTAATTAAGACTGCTTTTCGTGCGGACGGCTATAGCTAGTTATCCTGCTGCAGAGTTAACTCGACTAGCAGCTTTGTCATTCTAACACTTGAGGGCTGAACTGCCTTTATGATGTACAAAGAGGTTTTTCAATTAAAGCAAATATTATCTGCTGTGAGTAACACATGCAAGCAAAGCCGCAGGCGCACTGCTAGTAATACTGTAAAAATATAAAATTCCTTAATCAATTAGGGTTATATCCGGCAGTTTTGCATGTTGAAATAAAAATTTAAGACTTTAAAGAAGTCTTGAAAATGTTTCCTTACATTGATTTATAGGCATACATGTGTACTTCTACGTATAATTTTTTCATATTAAGTATATATTTTGTATGTTAGTTTGTTGCATTAAAAGCCTACTCTTTGTCAGGTTTCTGGTACTACGTTATTCAAATGGCACTATTGCAGAAGAGATAAAGAAGCATGCTTAAATACTTCTTATATTTTGAAATTCTCAAAATAAATTTGAAATCTGTACACAGAGTTAAGAGTTTATACAAATACTCACTCACCAAATTTTTTTTGTAACAAAATATTGAGTCGTTTCAGAGAAAGTTACATCGTTGTACGAAAATATACTAAATTTCCAAAGCAGAAGCAACATTTTGTATGAGGAAAAAGAGGCTGTGATGATACAAAAACAATTACGGTGGGTTCTCATATCTCGAAGTAGATAGCACTAGCATGCTCGAGTAACAGTGATTACTGCCTGCCACATATTATTTTTTATTCCCACTACACTAATGAATGTTTTTTTCCCACACAGTACTTCAGAAACAACTACAACATAGATATTTCTTCCATCTCTATTTTGTCCATATTCAAATATTCAAACGAGGTGGAGGCTTAAATTTATATCTGTATATATAAAATGATTCACTAACTGACTGCTGGATCTATAAAAGTGAAATATTTTTTTGTATGGGTTCCCTTCAGCTTGTTGGCAAGCAATAAAAAGGAATTTTTTGAAATTCTACCCTTAAAGAGGGTGAAAAGGAGTGAAATGTGTTTTATACGACTGGTCGATATAGCACGAACGCAATAGGATATTATTGTGATTATCACTTCAGTGTGACATTCATAATAAAGATTTATACTAGGCAACTGACTGACTTTTTTTTTAATTCAACCTCTTAACTAGCACGAAAAGGGGTGAAATGGGTCTTCATAAATCATCAATATCTATAAAACCCTTCAAGATATAGAGTTTCTTTTCATTTCAAAACTATGGTTATGTAAATCCCAAATAATTTTAGGATTTTTCAAAATTCTACCCCTACAGGGGTGAAAAGATGAAAAATGTTGTCTATGAAATTTGGTACGCAATATTAATAAAATAAAAATTTCAACAACAAAAATCAGTGAAACTGAAACTTTAGTTTCTTTTGTAAAATTAATACATTCAAAACATTTTTGGTCCTCCGAGGTCGGATAAGTTGATTCCAGCATGAAATATGTACGTTATGTTACTGTTCATCAACACAATGTACGAACATGAACTTCTGATAATATTTCATAACATGCATTTGTGCCAGTGACCGCCTCTTTCAAAAGCTTCATTGTGAAGACTTTGTTCGGTGCACCACTACCAGCATTTCCGATAGGCAGTCGTAAGGATAATGTTGCAATATTTCTGGTTTTTATGATCTCTTCACATCACTGGTTCATAACAACAGTTCACTCTCACCAGTTGAGAAACATCAGTACTTGCTCATATCGTTGTCAGGAGAACCTTTCAACCTGATCAAGTCTCTTCCTCTATCTGAAAACTAAGAGCTGGCTTGGAAAATATTGACTGAACGATACCAGGATATACAAGCAATCACCTCCACACATTGGGAGAATATAATGTGTCTCCCAAAACTCGGCAACAGTGCTCTATAACAGTTGAGAAAAACTTGGTTGATGTACTCAAGCTGAATTTAGGAGCACTGAATGTTCTCTCTCTTCTGGCGAGTGAGTGGAGTTTAGTACTGTTAAATATCATATTACCTAAATTTGACCAGGGGAGCTGAAACCAACTTCAATTAGCTCGTAAGTATGTCAAAATGCCTACATTTGAACAGCTTCTACACTTCCTTGAGTCACATTGCAAGGCCCTGCTACTAGCCAGCAGTAATATTTCAGCTTCACTTGGTTGGAGTTCCTCCAAAAATCATGCAAAGTCTTTACCACATACAAGTGTCAAAAGTTTGTTTAATAACCGCTGAAAGAAATGAACAGAAAAATGAACCTGTGTTTTAATTGTCTAGGTTTCTATCATGTTAAAGAATGTAACTCAAATAGAAATCCTCCCATTGTCATAAAAGGCATCCTTCACCTCTCTATAATCCTTCTTTATACTCGGTTCTCCAAACAATAGTTCACAACCAGCTACAAATGATACAGTTAAGAAAGGTCACAATGAGAAACCTATGATGTCAATGGCATCCCATAGTGACAGTTCAAGTATAGTCTGTTTCATGTAAGAATTCCATCTTTTGACAGTTGTGTTGGCAGTGTTTTATACAGCTGTTGCTATGAAATAAGCAGTGTTTTCCTATCTCATAAGTAGTTTTTGTACACACTCAGCTGACTCTCAAACTGCATTTCAACCCTCTCTCTGCACTACAGTTTGGTGGATTGTGGGAAGCTGGCATTAAATCAGCCAAGTACAACTTCAGAGTAATTGGCTAACAGGTCCTCACATTTGAGGTATTAACCAATCTCTTCACACAAATTGAAGTAGTTTTGAATTCTCGGCCATCGTTCTCCCTTTCTTCAGATCCAAATGATTTAGATCCACTTACACCTGCCCATTGTCTTATTGACAGACTCAGTAGATGGCAATGCAAAAAGCCACCTAACCTTTTTGGTTTCAATAGCATAAGGAGCACCTGCACACTCTACAGCCTCGTGGAAAATGGACCCAGAATCTGTGCGAGTTCAAGGTAGGGGATTTAGTACTGGTAAAAGAGGTCAAACTTCCACCTCTTCAGTAGCAGCTGGGTCGAGTTCTCGTGCTTCACCCTGGCAAAATGGTTTACCCAAAGAGTTGTATCACGATGCAGCAAGTTCATGTTAAATGCCCTGCAGTAAAGCTATGCCGCCTCCCAAATGAATAGTAAGTGACAAATGATCGGAAAAGTACCAGTGTCCTTGAGTAAAAATTATCAATTTGGTGGGCGATGTGTTTAGATGGATTGCCAGGCAAACGTGACTGTATTAGTTTAAGGGTTAATTTATTTGTGTTATATTTTTTATCATATGACTGTGCTGCCATTTATGTTTAGCACTTCTAAGTAAATTGTTCTGTCTATGAAATTTGATACATAAGATGAATAAAATAAAAAGAGTAATAACAAAAATTGCTGAAACTAAACTTCAATTTCTTTTGTGAAATTAATACAGTCAAAACAGTGTATTTTTTACAAAACATCTGTTTACATAGAATACGATGGGCTATCATCTTTGACTTTCACTTCAACTGGATACTTTTACAAATGTCTAAGACTAGACTAAGATTTCTATAAAGTTAATCCTATAGGAGGTGAAAAGACATTAAAAATTATTTCTCCGTATATATTGAACCAGTCCAGGTATCAACATGCTCTTTGCTTCAGGATGCTGCTTACGTAAATATCCAAAAATGTTATTTCACTATTTTTAAAAACTCCACCCCAAAGAGGTAAGAAAGGGTGAAAAGTGATTTTGAATTTTCTGATAGCAGGACATAATTTTTGCTTAAGAATACTGCTTACTTAAAAACCTGGAAAGCAATTCTATCAATTTTTCACACTGCAGCACCTAAGGGGATGAGAAGTGGTGAAAAGGGATGAAATGTGTTTTCAATGAATCATTGATATATCTCAAACCCAACGGACTATCCTATCATCACAGTTCCCACTTCAATGTGTCAACCAATATAAAATAACTAAGCATAATTTAAGTTTCTTTCCCATGCTTCAATCTAGTTATTATTTTGGCTGTATCACGAGTTATAAAAATTTAATTTTACAAAAAAAAAGTATTTAACAGTAGCTAATGTTCATACATCACACACAATAGTACTTTATGTACCTGGGAGCATTGTGGTTCTTTCGGTAAATGAACATCATTAAAATTGGTGCTTGTAAAGAATTTATATGAATAATGTGAACACAAATTTATTGTAAAAGTTAAATATATATAACTCAAATTACCTGCAATATCTCATTCTGCAATCAGTAACCTGGAACAAAAAACATTTTGAATTAGTATTTTTAATTGAAGTATTTTAAGCTCAAGCAATTTAAATTAACACTTGTTGGTGAACATTTTATGTTTTATTACACATCTTATATTCTACTAATGAGGCCAATGAAATTTGAACTAAAAAAAAATAACAAATTAATGTAGGCTACATACACAACATGCTCTTGCATTTTTGAAAACATCGTCAAATCCTAGAAGATATTCAATGGAAACCTTACCACTACATTCCCAATCAAATGTTCAGTTTAAACTATATTTCATTTCCAACCCCTTGAAATCCGAGACATACATCCACTTTACGTCTTTTTCAACCTGCAGAACCCCAACATACATTTTAACCTCTCATCTAATGATCAAGCCTAGATCAAAGAACATAATGTTTTGTGTGTTGTTCCTCCCAGTGAAATATATCTGACCACAACTTGAATGATGCTATAGTATTAATTCAAAATTAAGAGAAGAATTTTACTTATTTTCATTGAAATATTTACCAAAATGACTT
>PNEQ01112835.1:32442-52260 GCA_003012365.1 Medauroidea extradentata
GAGAGAGAGGGAGAGAGAGGGGGGAGAGAGGGAGAGAGGGGGAGAGAGAGAGTAAGAGAGAGGGAGAGAAAGGGAGAGAGAGGGGGAGAGAGAGAGTAAGAGAGAGGGAGAGAAAGGGAGAGAGAGGGGGAGAGAGAGGAGGGAGAGGGAGGGAGAGAGAAAGAGAAACAAAGAGAGACAAAGAGAGAGAAAAAGAGAGAGAGTGTGTGTGCGCATGTGTGTGTGAGTGAAAGAGTAAGGGCCGTATCTATAAACGGCTTTTGAATGACAACCAACTGCTATCCCCATTGATAAAGCATTAGTGAGTAGTTGGTTGTCATTTGAAAGCCGTAAATAGATATGGCCCTGAGTGAGTGAGTGAAACCAGCACTGACATACTTGACACTGCACTGTTTAATGAGGTAAGAGTGGTTTACAGTCCTTTAACAGCAACGTATTAAAAGCTGATGAGAGTAAAGTAAGGTAAACAGACAACACAACATCTATGCCCAAGTCAGTACTCAAACCAAGGAGACTTTCGCACCATAGACCTGCGCCTAACCAACTACGTTACGGAGGGTGGCACATTGTTTAATGAAAGTACATAGTTTAGTAATGCCTAACTGGTTTTCAAAGAATAAGATAGCACAAAAATTATATATTTTAGTTGGTGTCACATGATTTACTATACCGGGGGAATTTATAATACATCTGACTTGTCTAGATAAGAAATAATGGCAATGGTCGAGCCGAAAAAAAGAAATATTATTTTCAATGCCTCAATTAGATAATTTTTCTCTGATAATATAGCCATTCGTTTCAATTAGATGGAGTTTGGTGAGCTCGTAATAAAAACATACTTGCGATGAGCATGTAGTTTCAGCTTTCACAGTTATTTCTTATGTACAGTACTTTAGTCAAGTATGACTGGTATTGATGACTTCTTCAGATAGTATTTAATTGTTTAATTGAAACAATCTTTTGGCAACAGTATTTCTGAATCTAAATTATTCTCACCTGTACTACGGCAGTAACATTTTCTACTGCTCATTACAGGGTTCTTACAGCAACATACAATTAAAATTCAAGGACATTTCTATTACAGTTCCCCTTACCCCTCTTCGATCGAACTGATGTTCACTAATGATAAATGAACCAGAAATTTTCAATTTCATTTAAAATTAACACCTTCATATTTAATGAAACTCCATATTTAATAAAAAGATTCATGAAAATAAATTACACTGGAAAAAAAAAAACTATTTAAAGAGCTTTTTTTTTAATTCAGTGTTACTGGTTCTAGTATAAACAAATATGGCTGATGACATTTGACTGCTTAAACACTAGCATATTATAGTAGTTTTTCCCAATTCAAGGTATTAAAATTACTGCAGTTGCTGTAACTGAATAAACAAAAAATAAATAAGCAAAGTGAAATATCGTTGTTCACTAATTGTGTAACGTACAGTGCGAGATCGTTGGTACAAAACACCGCTTCGGAAGTGGTCGAGCAACTTCGACTTGAGAAACATGAGAGACATTCTGCTCTGCAGCATGCACTGCACGCTAGCTTCTCGCACACCTGACACATAGGCCTAATTAATTTTTTAATAATCTCGTAAATACTGCATTTTTTTGGGCCACTTTTCCATCTCAACTCTTCAGTTACCTTTTTTGCACCTCTTCCAAAAAAGTTTAGCCATTAAACTCTAGCAAATGCAGATTACTACTTGTCACGATAACATAAAAAAAAACACTAGGCGTAACCTAACCTGCTGTGATATGCCAGAAAGTATATAAATTTCAAAGACACTGCAAAACATCTGTTATGATCAAGTAAATTATATTACAGAAATAACGCATAGTCAAAATATGGTTTCATATTTCTGAGAAAGGATTTTAATGTTAGGAAAATAGCTAGAATATCAGGTAAGTAAATCGAAAAATTCAAGGACTTTTCAAGGACTGGATTAAATCAAGGACTTTTCAAGGACTTGATTAAATCAAGGACTTTTCGAGGTATTTTAAGGACATGGTCAAAGTTCTAGGACATTCCAAGACCGTAAGTACCATGTCATTAAAAAAGCTGAAGAGTGGACAAGATTTAGTTTCCAAATGGTCATTGCAAACTAACTTCAGCTGCCTACCACTTAACTGTTAAAGATACTAGGCAGTACTTTAACAGCAAGGTTTTCAGCAATGGTGAAGAGTAACATAAGGTCAGCATGGAGCAGCACAGGAATGATAATGATTTCTCTATGATTCACCATTTGTTTAAACTCAGAACATGACATTTTAAAATAACAGTTTTATATTTTGGTGCAGAGTACACAAACACAAAGTGTGTGCGTGTGCACCACTTGAACTTGCTAAAATACAATGATTTGATCTAAAAAGTTTATTCTAATATTTGCACAGTTATCCTTGAATATGCCTCTTTCAGGTAGCACACAATAAGTATTTATGAAATGTTCTTTTGTTTGGCTCAATAACTGTTACGCAATCCTTAACATAATATCAATGAGAGTTTTTTTGTAAGTGGTTTTTAGTTTCCAAATATTCATCTTATGCTACTACAGAGTTCTGTAACAGTTTTATCATGTCATTAGGTGCTTTAAACTGTTGCGTGATATTTCTTATTCCTTAATTTTCTGGTAGACTGGTTAACATCACTAGTAGAACTATACAGGATGTGGCAAAATTGCCCTTACAGACTTTGAGGACTTGTAGTGGAGACCAAGACAATTAAGTATAGAAAGGAACTTGTGTCCGGAAACATACAGTTTTACAGCTACACGCAAAATCACCACACACACTGTTTTTGACACCACTCAATAGGATAGTCTTCACTATGGTATTCCATATGCGATTCCCCATCACCTAATGTCGCATTCGACTACAAGTTTACATGCTAGTCAGTTGAGTTTGTGATCTGCCCAGAGACATTTGTATCTGCTGTTGTGCTTCCCATCGTAGGTCATACTACAGTACAGTACTAATCCTTCACTACAATATACAATTCAAGGTGTACGTACTTCATTGGTACTGTGTTGGGATACGTTTGCGGAATATGCTGACATGATGTCATTGTACGGCGAAGCTTGGTGGACTGGCAGAGCTGCTCGTCAGCTGTACGCGGAGCGTTATCCGCACCGCCACACACCTTCGAACTCACTGTTGTGAACCAGCGGACAACTGAAATTGGTACATTCACCCCCAGCAGGGCCAACTGTGGTGCTCCACGACGGTGCCGTACACCTGAGTTTCATAAGGATGTACTCCATTTAGTGGAAGAGGTTGCGAAGACGAGTACCAGATAGATAGCAGGTAAACTTTCAGATTTCATGTACACTCAACACCCCGCACGTTTATTAACAACCAATGTTTACACGTTTTACAACGTTCTGTGTGCAGGTAGACTGAATGTGGATCACACAGCTGTCTGGCATGTTCGACATGAGCAGCAGCTACACCCGTACCACCCTCAGAAGGTACAGGCAATGCAGCCAGAGGATTTTGGACCACGAGCAAACTTCTGCAGATGGCTGTTACACCGTTGCATGGATGAGCCCAACTTTCCACGGCGGATCCTATTCACTGATGAAGCCCACTTCACCAGGGAAAGAGTTCACAGTACTCATAACAGTCACGTGTGGGCTGATGCAAATCTGCATGCTGCGCACCCCCATGGGTTTCAACAATGATACGGTCTCAATATTTGGGCAGGGTTTCTTGATGGGCGTGTGATTGGGCCATACCTTCTTCCACAAAGGCTCATGGGTGACGTGTACTTACGGTTCCTTGAAGGCGTACTCCAAGGTTTCTTGGAGGATGTGCCACTTCATGTGCGTCAAAACATGTGGTTTTAACACGACAGCGCACCAGTTCATTTTGCACTTGCAGTCCGATGTCATCTGGACCAACGATTTGGGCTACAGTGGATAGGTCGTGGTGGCCCGATTGCTTGGCCTCTACCTTCTCCCGACTTGGCCCTCTAGACTACTACCTGTGGGGTCACATGAACAGCATGATTTATGAGACCCCTGTGGAATCTGTGGGAGACCTACTAGCACGTGTGATGGCTACAGCGGATGTTGGAGATCCAGAATTTGGTGATCGAGTATACCACAACACGCTACGGAGGTACCGCATCTGTGTTGCAGTCGGTGGTTGTCACATTGAGCCCCTTTTGTAACTGATACCAGATGACAGGCAGCAGGAGTCGGGGAGAGCATTGTGTGTTGTAGTATTTCGTGTGTTGCGGCAAAGTGGTACTTTTCCGGACACGAGTTCCTATGCTAAATTTATTAGTCTTGGTCTCCACTACAAGTCCTCATACCCTGTAAGGGCAATTTTACCACATTCTGTAGAAGAAAATAAAAATTAGCTTAGGTTTTGCAAAACTAATAACCTTCCCCACCAGGAATATTCTCCTACAACAAAAGTTTTCTTTTCATTACTGAGTACTCTTTTTCTCTTCAGAAATCGAAACTTTTTTTGCTTCAGCTTTTTTTATCAATTGGGTAATTTCCCTCACTCTTGCAGTGAAGTGTTTACAGTGTTTCAATCACCTCTGACAATATGGAAAAATTGGGATTTTTTTATCAGAATCTGAAAGTAATTCTTGATACTGAGAAGTAGAAAAACAAGAAACTAAAGAGGAAGGCAAAAATTCAGTACGATATTGATTTTTAAATGTTATAATTTCTCTTCTGTCACAAATTTTTACTCTTTAGCAATCCAAAAAACTGCATACATAGCCAGTAAATAAAAATTCTTAACTCTTTGTCCCTAATATAGTGATTACATTTTTCAAAGGAACTGGTCACTCTATCCTTTCTTAATGTAAACTGCATAGATTTTGGCTATTTTAAGTAGAACACTATGAACCCATCATTACACAACACACTTAAAAGAACTCAACACCAGCTCCCTTTGCAAACTGATCAAAACCTCAGAACTGATAGAGCTAGGCCAGTGTAATCACATGGCAACCAAAATCAGCCACTCCTCTATTCACAATTCCCACTCCTTCAACAGTCCTCTAGCCTAGCCCTCACCAGAGTAACATGACACTTACACAGCCACTGGAACACAAAGTACAGTCCATCATGCAGCTACTGGGAAAACATGTGATGAAAGATTCCTATTTGACATGTTCTATTCAGTTGCTTCCACTGTAAGGCTTTGATTTACACAGTCAAAATATACTGCATAGAATGTGTGCACATATTTGAAAGATCCAGCAGGTCACTACGTGACAACTTACATATATGCAGCTGATTATGTGTGGGTTGTCTGAGTGAACTATACAGAAAACATATGTGCCAAGGTGCAATCCTTGCTGGACGATGCTGACGATGAAATGGCAGTGCTGTCATTCGTCTCCCCAAAGAAAAAGAAAATCACAAGAAATACATAACGAACATGGACTACTACAGTATGGGGTTTCATGTTCGCTGGGATCCAACCAATGCATAGGAAAGTGATGGACACATTGAAAAAGAATGGTAAATACACTGATGTTGCTGGGAAACATATTTCCAACCCTGAGTTTCAAGTACAAAAAATTTAACAACAGTCCTGGAAATTACTAAATGACAAGAGTTAAGATTATATGGATTGATGGTGTGACAATTCGTAACCCATTACTCAACAACAATCATTCTAAAGAATGCAGTTTCAAATAGCCTAATTTCGATGAAATTAACATTTACTGACGAATAAGTAACTGGGTAGGACCTACTGTTATTGTACAAAAAATTAATGGGTGAGTCTTCAGATGACGTTGAATACACCAAGTTTTTATTTATTAACAACAAAATAGCACACAACTGCATCAGTTATTCAGTTAGCTATCTCCCCTAGCACAGTTTACCACTTTTCTGTACTATTACACGGTTGCAACCCACATGAACACTAATCCACTCTATTATTTACAATAAAACATTTAGACATGACACAGTTCTTAACAGTCAATCAAAAGTACAAACTGGAGTTCTTGGTGGTCGACCACTTACTATCTGCTGTGTGAGCATTCAGTTCAATGTTATTTTCTCTCTTTGTACAGATGCTCTTCTTTCTGTCTGTAGCCACTGCTCTGAGATTACCCAGATGTCGCCCTTACTCTGCGGCCTTGGTGTCAAACACCGCCACAGCGACGCCTACCCTCATGACTTCGTTGACAAGCTCTTTACTCTAAAGTCATCACTAAATTGCCAAACTAAACAGCACTGCCCTCAAATAACTACTTCTATTATGTCAGCCAGGGAGTAGTTGATCTAGCTCATGCATGTCAGCCAAAAGTTCCGAGGGCCTCTTCATCATGCGGAGAAAAACAGTTCTCCCATTAACTGTTGCCACAACTAATCACACAGACAACTTACATGCCTATGACACATGGATGTGTTTTCCCAAGATGTTTGCATGTAAGCCATCTTCCAAACTGCATGTTTCCAGACAGGTATTATGATCAGTTTACCCCCACAATGAGATAATGACTGGTCACAGATCTTTCCTTCAGTAGGCTAATGCGTGTCCTGAGATACCAGGTTTATTTGCAAATGTGTGTAAATACAGATAATATTAGCAGTCAAATTCAGTATTTTGAGAATTTTCATAATGGATATTGTAACATTATTTTTGAACGGAAGGATACAGTAATGTTACCAACTGATATTTTTTGACGTGCTGTTGTTTTGTGGTTTTTGCAATGTAGAGATGTTGTTGGCCTTATTTTAATTTATTAGCCATTAGCCATTTGGTTGTGTGTACCAGAAATTTCAAAATGTTTGAAAAAGCTATTATTTCATTAAATTTAGAGAAGTTCTAAACTTTGTTGCAAAATACATATACAAATTAAGCCTAAGCTATATTGTGTTTAAAAGAATGTTCTATGGTTTTTATAGCAAATCCATGACATAGCCTACACTACGTACATTTTAGTGCAGCTGCTTTCTTGCTATGGATCAAAAGGATGAACTTCGGCCATTTCCAAAACAATTATTTTGCTACACCCAATGTAGTTATCACACTTGCCCCACGAAGTAGGTGCTACCAAGTTAGGTTGTGTACCATACTGTAGTCTATCTTACCTGAGGTCACGTTCTACAATGTATTTTGCGATACCAAAATAGTATTGAACAGTAGACCTAAACTGTGGATTTTGAAATTATCTGATTCGTTCAAGTGTATTTTACAATTCTGATAGGGGCCTACTAAAAAATGCTTCCCAAGAGTTCCTGACTGGAAGCACCACATTCCTGCGCCACTTAGAGGAACAAGAGGAAGAAAGATAAAAAAAAAGTGTGTGTAATGTAATCTGAGCTACGTTGTGACATTTAAATTTGTTTATTACATTTTGATATCTGCTAGTACAAATTTCTCTGCTTTATGTAATTTGCTTGATAAGGTTTTTTAGCAACTAAAATATTTAGTTTAAAAACATCAGCACTCTGAATGCATAATTTCAAATAGGCTATATGCAAAGCTATATATAAGAAACTAGACAACAAATGACCAATATACTGTGTTATGATTCAATACATCAATCAAATTATTTCTTTAAAAGAAAAAAAATAAATAAACCTACCAGTCAAGCAATTACATATTGGTCTGGAACACCTTATAGATACAAACATAAAATAGGTATAAATTAATCAAATAGATTAAACTTTAAATTTTATCTTGTATTTCAAACTGACAAAACAAAAATTTTAAAACCTCACTAAAGTAATTCTTTGCATTTGCATTTACAAAAGCTCACTAGGCCTAACTGGAGTAGGATAGGTTTTAAGTCGCATGGCCGCTCTATTACCAGGACGGTGATGTACGTCTTTAAAATTTAATGATTGGTTGTCTTTTAATCCCTTATATCATCTAAGAATTGGCAAGCTATAATATTGTATTATAGGTATTTATGTTCACTTGAATTGTGTTAGATGTATGTTATTCTATGTACATGATTTGATCTATTGCCAATTTGACTCAATGACAATAAATAATAATAATTATTATTATTATAGTTAATACTGCCCAGGGTTCGAGATGGCGAGAATCCAACAAAATGGCCACATCTTTTCTAAAAGTTACACTAGTTGCCAAATTCTGAAACATACTTTCCATATGTTATTTTATTTATAAAACATATAATATTTGTTTAGTGCTTGTTTGTTCAATATTTTCACACAAAGCAATCAATTTCACTTCGTTGTGATGTTGGTTGTGTGGAGTTTATATATTTTCGTGGTTCTACGATAGGCCTAATTTAGGTTAGTTTAGATTAGTATATGTTAGGAATAGGAGGTACAGGATAAAGTGAGCACTCAAAGAAGCCATATTAAAGTTCTTTTGTATGCCAATTCATATTTTTCCGCATGTAATGGCTAACGACGGGAAACGTCTAATGTCTCTGGACATGTTACTTTATTTTTGTGCATGTAAGATAAAATGTGCAGTCAGTAGGAATCTGTACAGTAGCATAAAAAGTTAATTTATTATATAATGTACAATTATGTCAAATTTGATTGCTTGTGTTTCAGTATTGTTGTATTTACATAGGAAAAATGCATAACTGTATTGCGTTAATTTCGCTGCCAATAATAAAAGTAACAAGGCAATTAGAGTTAATGTTGAATTATATGCAGTAATAGCTAATGAACATTTTTAAAGGTTACATTTTTTGTGCTTGCTTTATCCCGAAATACCTATAACCTAATCTAATCTAACAAACTAATCTAACAAACTAAACTAATCTAACATAACCTAAACTAACATAACCTAAACTAATATAACCTTAACTAATCTAACCTTAACTAATCTAACACAACCTAAACTAATCTAACACAACCGAAACAAATCTAACATAAACTAATATGACATAACCTAAACTAACCTAGCCTAAAGAAATTTTCTTTTCTACTAATCACTGAAGGGCCATTTTTCATTAGTAAACTATATCTCTGAAGTCAATAGTTTGGCCGATATACGATAAGCTGCAAACCTTCATATTTACCTAAATTATCTTTTCATATACTTCTCGCACAAGTTCTAAAGACAAGACTATATGATGAAGACTTTGTGGTCCAAATGGGTACACGTCAACGAAACATACTACTACAACTGGGCTGTAATTCTTAAAACTGTAAATGCAAACAAAAATACTAATACAGCACTAGCAACACAGTTCCATTTACGAATCATACGATTTTAGGAACGTTTACTAGGGGTCTACGTAATAAACCATTAGGAAGACGTGGCTATTAACTAAGCAATTAATTTATATTTTAAGTACAATGCTTATACATTCACAAGAACAAACCTACTTAACAATTTGTAGCAAATACACTATTTCAAATACAAACGTCGCCTTCCCATAACAATCAGTCCATGTTATTATTCTTTGAAAACGTCACTAAATCAGCAGTCAACACAACAATACGTTCATCATCTGTTATCAAACAACATTGAAAACATAAATATCTCTAACAAGCTTCCATCATTTGATAAATCTATATTTGTTACTTAATTAATAATAAAAAAATTTTTTTTCAGGGTACCAAACAATTTTAACTTATCTGCAGCAAACACATACCTATATCAGAATCCAACTAACATAATCGCACGTTGTATGCATGTGATGAGGTCGATAGGGTTTATTTATCTTTGTCAGCTTGTTAGTTTGCTTTTAGCTTGAGAAATTTGTGTTTTTAAATTCATTATTAATACTAACTACAACTCATAACAACTATAGAGCTTACTAATGCACTCACATTACAATGTGAGAGACCTCCACACCAACCGCCCC
Source organism: Medauroidea extradentata (assembly GCA_003012365.1). Classification (NCBI taxonomy): domain Eukaryota; kingdom Metazoa; phylum Arthropoda; class Insecta; order Phasmatodea; family Phasmatidae; genus Medauroidea; species Medauroidea extradentata. Next base: position 42,227 of record PNEQ01112835.1, read on the forward strand.
AGTGGCGCAATCGGTTAGCGCACGGTACTTATAGACAGTAAGTCGTGAGCAATGCCGGGGTTGTGAGTTCGAGCCTCACCTGGGGCATGTTTTTTTGCTTGCGTTCTTTTATGTATAATTTATTCATTATTTGATATCAATCCTTATATAACGAATTACATGTCATTTTAAATGGAAATACTTAATAAATTTGCTCAGTCAAATCGCTGTTTTGGACAGTTTATATGGAAATGGTATTGGAAGTCATGTGGTGGTATTACAAAATCTTTTAACGAGAAGACGTGTACATGATTGCACGATGTCAAAATATGCCTATAGGGAATGGTGTGTTCGTATAGGCAGAGCCGGATCTGTAGATTTTCTTAAAGGAGGCAAATGTACTCCCCCTCCCATTTTTTCCAATTTGTCCACAATTTTTAAGGGCAGTAGTATCTCGAACCTGCAGGATTTGCCGCTCTTTCTGACTGCCGCCTGGGGCACGTGCCCCCCCCCCCCCCAAAAAAAAAAGTGTATCCCTGCCAGATCTGGCTAGATCTGAAATTGGCCAGCTGCATCAGGGATTGGCAAATATACACGTATATCTGGTCCAGATCGGTCCCAGATCTGGCTAAATTCAGATATAAGCTTTTTACATAAGGGTCTTTTGACCCCCCTCCTCCCCTTTTCCCATCCTTAGATCCGGCCTTGCTTATTATATAATGTCATGTCAAAGTCTAAATTTGCCAAATACTGTTTTATGGTAGAAAGGAAAACCAAGTGACTTACCAAAATACAGTAATCCACACTAAAGAACAGTGTCACGGGCTACGCCAAGACCTGTATAAAAGTGGTATAGAACTTTATTTTGTATTAAAAAAAACACTGAATATAAAATTAAAAACCGACTATTTCCTTAATTTTTTAAATTACAAAATTTAGTTTAATGCTGTTTTATACAGGTCTTAACGTACCCCATGGCACTGTTCTTCAGTGTGAATTATTTCCTTTCTGTAAGTCAGTTGGTTATCCTTTCTAGTACAGAATTATTTATGCACATATGGACTTTGACATGCCATTGTACAAAAACCATGAAAGATAAAAATTTTTCATAAAATAAAAAATATCCACACTGTATGTAACAAACCGTATCTCGCACAAATATAATAAATATTAAAACAATTACAATTATGAGTGAACCGCAACCTTAGGCATCGTGCCAAACTGTTTTTTTTACTATTATTTTGTAAGTTTATAAAAAACTGTATAACGTAAAGATATTAACTTATCTAATATGACTTTTTTTTATTTCCATATGAAAACGTTTTTCTTTCAGCGAAAACAAGTTCTGCATATTTTGATTTGTAACGTGAAGAAAATATTCCGAAAAATTTTTTGTTTGTGAAATAACTGTATTAATTATTGAAATATCACCTTTCTTCCTGATAAGTAAAATTTTTGAAGTGTATTTGATTTTTTTTCTAACCTGTAAAATTGTAATTTATACACGTTATTCTGCGAAAACTATAATGAGCGGGGCAGTTAAATTAGGAAACATGTAACCACATTGGGCATTAGCCAGTTGGGCCAAAAAGGATACATCTGCCCTGAAGTGTGGTGATATAATGCAAGATTCGGGGGGTAATCAGGGTCTGTCTGCTTCAAGCCTTCCAGCAGTCACTGGCTCGACAGGATGGTCCAGGGTCAAGAACCACGACGTGCCGCCGTCCGTCGATAGCCGAACACATTCATTATCAGCTTCCGGCACATCATGTTACGGTGAGGTCTGAGGTGTCCGAAGGGTCACCCATCATATAGTAGAGTATAAACATAACTAACTAAACAGCAGCTCCCCTCCTATTTAAATTATGTAATATAACCGTGTAGTATTTTGTAACTAAACTATGTAGAGTAAAGCCACTGTAATTAGATTAACATATTTCAATTAACGGTAGATCTCATCCTTAACTTAACCACTTAACTAGTTCCAGCAAAAAGTGCCTACCTCTGACAACAGCCACCCAGCCACTTAACTCATGTCTAAAACATTACTTAAGTAAACAGTTTACAACAACGTGCAAAAACGCTTACACAACAAACCCATGCTCACACATTGGCATGCTGTATACAGCGTTTTTATAACTACTCAAGCCATGTCTCTAACTATAGCTACGTAACATATACGCATTTTTGTTCATACTACGTCCAAAGCCTGTTTCATATTTTACTTTGTTATAGCGACATTTGACTAGTTATAATCAACCCGTATAGTAGACCGTTGTTTTAAGAAGAAGTTCATGTTGTGTTTGTTTGGTAATGGTATATTAAGTTTGGAGTTAAATTTTGAGTAAATTGACCGCACATAAAACATTGCGCAGGCAGTTGTGATTGCTGCAAATACGTAATTATTTATAGTTATTGTAGAATACGTGAAGAACTATATATGCACACACTCTCTCGCTCTATGTGTGTGTTTATATATATATATATATATATATATATATATATATATATATATATATATACACACACACACACACACACACAAAATGTCATTTATATTCTCGATGTACTTATCGCTTCATACTATAGTCACACCACCCTATCGATTGCAGGAATAAAATTAAATCTTCTACTCGATTTAACTTGAAAAGACCAAAAAATTGCGCTTTGCCACTAATCGGGATGTCAGATGACAAAGTCGACAAGTTTTCTTTGGGCACAAGTAATCTAAAACAAAACAGAAAACATATTGTCAATAAACGCAAAAACACCAGCGTAAATACATCTGACGACTTATAGGTTGTACATCATGTTTGTGTATGTGTGTATACACACACGCACGCACACACGATGGATACAGGCCATGTCAAAGTCTGTCAAACTGCCCCTTGATCTTGAACCATAGCGTGCTTTTGAATGGAAATTTTGGAAGGTGCTTTTTACTAATCATTTAATTGCTACGAGCAATGATGAGGCTTCAGAAAAGGTAAAACAATTTTCGTTTAACGAATATAGTGGGCTCGGTAGTTTCTACATTCTCACTTTCGGAAATGAAATTAGCATATCTTATCCGTAATGAATATGATTGCTGAAATACACCAGTTTGTTACCTAAGAGTACTGTAGTTTTGAATGTTATATCTTTGCTGTACGAGTTAGACACGAGGATTAATCTTTTGAACAATTTTGAATGAGTGTTGTCAGTCGGAAAACATGTGATTACGGTGAAAACGCTGGTATAAATAGTACGATTCCCAACGGGGTCGGTCCCCGGATTTCCACATGTGGGAATCGTGCCGGACGATGCCGTTGGTCGGCGGGTTTTCTCGGGAATCTTCCGTTTCCCCCGCCCCTTCATTCCGGCACTGCTCCATACTCACATCATGTCACCTCTCACCAGCGCTAAAGACCTCGACCAAAATCTCTCACTCACTCATTGGTATAAATATATGTATGTTAATGTGCCATTTGCTTTCTGGGGATACCAGCAGTTAGGGCCCATTACTTCTAAACCTTGAATAGCCAAGAGTTCAGAACTACTTCACCTACAACGGTAAATACGTTTATTCCAGAGATGCAAAATGAATATGAAAACTTAGTTAAAAGAAAGGAGGCTAAGAAAAAAAACACTATCGGCGCTCTCGGAAGAAAGGATAACCGTACAAAAAAAGAATCGTGCGCGTAACGAATTTCATTTCAGATGCTAATCATCTTGCCTTTTAGCGAGTCTCAGAAAATTAAAATGTGCAATAAGAAAATTGGCACAAATAAGTTATATACTGATATTTACACTGATTTTATAACCATTTCGTAGAAAGACATTAAGTAAACAGAAAAAAAAACTTCTACCATCCAGCTCTCTGCCAGCTATTATCGTGGGCTATTCTTTTTTTTTTTTTTACGGTTATCCTTTCTTCCGAGAGCGCCGATTATGCTTTTTTCTTAGTCTCTTCTTTTCTTTTAACTAAGTTTGATATTTATTTCGCACCTCTGGAATAAACGTATTTACCGTTGTAGGTGGATCTTGGTGAGTGTATGTATACTCTATTTCATATAAGTTTGTATAAATCAGACAGCAACTTATGGGCAATAATGTGTAATATTTTGTTACTTGTGTCACTACACAAGACAAACTTTGCAGTACAAATGCTGAAATTGACATTTCAGGTTCATTTTAGAGCTAAAAACGTCTTGCATTGTGCAACAAATCACAAAGTACTACAAAATTACTGCCCATCCGTTTCTGTCAAATTCATCCAAACTTATGTTTTTTAAAAGTGCCAATATGGCGACCAGTAAAAAAGCGTATGGCTACTAGTTTCAAGTTGTTGACTAATGCTCTCTCTGATAGATCTACGGTTAACAGTAATATTCAAATAATTACATTAGATTCCAGGTAAATAATTATTATGTCATTATTTTTATCGTTATTTTACACAGCTAGAGGACAGAGCAGAGTAATTTTAAATAGCGTTATGTTGAACATTGAAAATGGGCGCGAGTTGGAGAAGGGAGGATAGGAAAAAAGAGGCTGCAGGGGAGCTGAGACTCACGAGCCTATGGCACCTAGATGTTTAAATCCGGCCCTGTTTACTGTTAGTGTTGTGATCTAGGAGATCGTAATGAGTTATTAACTAATTAGTAAACGATTTCATTCTCACATCAGAAATTATGGATGTCATAAAGCGCGCTTAAAATTCATCGTTTTCAAATTTTATCTAACGAATTTTTCAATCAAACGAACATTAACTAGTTACGCTACAAAATGTGTTTTGCACATTTTTACGGTGTAGCACAGCGACCACAGCTAAAATTATCTGATTTAAAAAAGAAACGATAATTCATAACTGATTAACAATTTAATTGTTTCCACGAACACAACTTTATTTGGACGTACAACTTCTAAACACATATCTTCAATCCCCTATTACGGCAAAACCATCACATCTACGATGAAACTGCTGTTCTTTTTTTGTAGTACATTTAATTGTCTTTAACTTTAATCAAACATATTTTTCAATAAAACCAATATTAACAGTGTTATGCTACAAAATGTATTTTCTTGCCAATTTTTTTTCAGTGTAGTGCAGCGAGCGTAGCTCGGATCCAATATGACTTAATATTTGATTCCCTGCATCAAAAGCGGGCGTGTAACCACTAAAGTGAAAAATTAAGATCGTATCAACAAAATTTGTATAATATCGGTGGTGCCAGGAGAGACCAGTAAGGACTTGTTACCCGTTTGAAATTGAACTTGCCGATATTTTACTTATTCACTCACGATCAAAACGTTGAACCCAACGGAACATTGCAAAACATTCCCAAATTCGGAACCACCTAAAATTTTTATTGATGTATTAGAAAGTCGTGGTTACTGTAGTTCAATGCCACTTATTATAAAGCTTTTAAAACCAAAATTTTTACTTAATGAAATTGGCGCGAGGTTTGGGCCTCTCCGAAAAAAAAATGTTCTGTGTGCAGCCATGGTCATTTCATTTGCGCACAAAAAACGTTTGTTGGGAAAATGTCAAAATCTGTCCCTCGTAGCATGCAATCAGAGTATGTGGCACAAAAATGAAAGTGATTGAAAAATGTTTCTAAAACGTGTTTACTGAACTCTTCTTTCTTCAGTGATATGGCTTTGTTAGTCGCGACTTGTTCATCACTTGCTATCTCAATTCAAGAAAACATAATACAGACAGACAAAGTTTGATACGCATGTACTGTATATGTAGGCTATTACCAATCAGAATGCATCTTAGAGACAATCGACTGGTAAAGTATGTACTTTAGTTAGTAATTGACGTGCTGCACTGCGCAGTGTGCACTCCTGCCATGCCATGAGTGCTGTACTACTCGACTACGACAAGTAGTCCCGCGGGAAAAATGCGAACTACAGCCGTGTTGTCCTTGACGACCGCGCGCAACTAGTGTGGCGCACCACAACACCGGCCATAATATTGTGGCACAGGCAACTGGCTCGGATTTCGCCGCGCTACGTCTCCACTGACCGTGTGCCATGAACTCACGTCAGGTGCAGTACATTTCCCCTCCGTGTGACGTGTCTACCTACTACTAGCGCCACACTTCTTCCCATCACGGGTGGACTAGTTGTGGTCGAGTAGTACGTGCATGATCACCAATGTAAATTTTGAAATATAATGGATATGTGTTACTATGGCCTTAGCAGAAGATGAGATGACTTTTAAGATTATTTCGACTTGCTGATTCTTAATCATCTTGATTCCGTGTCCAAAAGCTTAACACAGAATAAGGAAGAGTACCTCAATTATTTTCATGAAAAATTGCAATGATTGCGACAAGGTTTCAAGTGGTTGCAGATTCTTATTTGTTCGCCCATTATCCAGACACTAATTCAATCCAATTTAAAACACACACAAAAACCACAGTTCGTCTTCAATAAGATGGAAATATGATGTAATTTGGAAGCACTGTTAAAATATTTTTGTTACGTGATCGTTAAACTTCGCTGCTTGAACGAAATTCTCACTGATGTCTGAAAGACGGTAGCAAACCACTTACAATTTTAATCATTCATGTTACAAGGCTTTTGGGTGCTAAGAATTTGAGAATGGCTATGTCAAATCTTAAATGGGGACAGATCATTGCGGTGAACGTGGGAGACGATTAATAGCATTCGCATCTTCTTACTGCTACATAAACTTACAGTTATTCTGGAACCTTTGCCAAATAAATATTTCACATTGCTACAGAAATTACTGTTGAACACTACTTGAACTCTGCCCGTGTTTTTATTTTAAGCGGCGACTATGCGATGATCCACGCAACGAGATTTTCTTCGGACTCCTACGGATCTCGTACAGCAGGCCTCGTATGTACACCCTCGGGCTGGGGAAATTGATAAAGTCGCGTGATAACGAAGGACAGCCAGGCACTGTGCCTACCATTACCTTTTATTGTCCAGGGAATAGAAACTAAAGCATTATTATATAGTCAGTAAACTATGGCAGTACACCATATTTGTCTACTTCTTCGAGTAAACCAGACAGAGTTCTATGTGTACACAATGCCAGCTGCTAGGAAGACTACTGTCTATTCGACGAACAACGGCAGTTCTTCTGGTAAAGTTTTCTGTGGTCTTTTGGGCGTCACCAATTGGTTTCCAGTGTTTAATGTGATGTTACATAATTTCAATAACACTCGCTTATTTAATAAGCCAATACATTGTTTCCACAACATAAAATATTTAGTATATTTTCTATATTATCTGAAATGACATTTACAAAGCTGTCAGAAATGTGCACTCATCCGTGGAATAAACAATACCAACCGTTCGATATTTTTGTGTGGGGTGCGATCCTTCTTCACATTTGCGCTTACCACTTGCCCAGTTATGTAGAAGTGATAGTGAACACAGCAACTAACGCTAACTCGCGAAATATGGAGTTAAAGAGCTTGCCAAAACACCACTGACTCTGGAGCTACTTGTGGTAACTACCAATAAATTTATAACGCAGTGAGGGTCGGCCCAGAAAGCTAGCCAGGCAGATCATTGGCAGAAGCGCCACGAATAAGAGGTGCCAAAACTAAACCAGATGTCCATAATAAATGTCAGTGCGATACAATTGAAGAAATAAAGAGTTAAAATATCAATTTATATGGGAATTGATCTGTACCGACTTGAGTTTATCAGTTTTTTCTCAGCAACTTCTGATTCAGTGGATGTATTAACATTATTGCAACATCAGTATCTTCATTATTTTGGAACGGGAAACAGCTGACCAGAAAAAAGTGGGTTGCTTATACGAGCGACTACAGTGATCACAACAAGAAACCACGACGTACGAAATCCAGAAAGTGAATTAACCAATGAGCTATGTCATATCAACGTTAAAAACGTAAAACAATCTATATATTCCTTGATTTGTGACAGACATAGATCCGAGGTGAGAAAGCTCAATCTCCCTTAAACTGAAAAGGTCGCTATTGTGACTGTGTATGGGCCTTAGGATGGTTCCCTTAATTGTAACTAAAGTACGCATTTCAAATGAAGCATTGTATTCATACAGATGAACATGAAAAACTGTAAATTAACTAAGCAAAATTCATTTATTTATAGTGTCTTGGTCTTTTAAGAGGGCGTGCTACATAATTCAACGCTAAAAGCATTAATCTATAACTGTAGGTTTCTTGAAGCCAATTTGCCAAAATTAAACAATAGCAATCCTAGACAATAGTTTCAGCCAACGTTTTAAACAAAATTGTTTCCTGTGTTACGAACTTCTGAGGCACAATCTCTGACGCCGGAACCTCGTGCATTTAACTGCGGCGCAAGAGATCACGCGTAACGAATTAGTCATTCTGGATAAATATTTATTCATAAAGTTGGCAAATACCATTTTCTAGGATTGTTATTGAGTATTTCATCCGTACTGGTTTCGAAAAAAGTGTAGAAATCAACTGATATTTTCATCGTTTATTTATCTACCACGCACTCTTAAAGTGGCCGCCTACCCAGGTCATCAATAGTGTGCAGATTACCGACCGTTACAAGATTATTAGAAAACTGCTCAGCGTGCGTGAGTTATGTCTACTTAAGAATAGCATGCATGCAAAGAACGTTACATATTCATTACAGGTCCTCTATATTTGTTTTGATGCTACTAAAAATGGCCAAAATGAATGTTTTTGTGACCTGTTTACGTACGAAAATCTTTGTGCAGAAGCTTTTAAAAGGTATAGGCATGTGCTATACACTTTTATCTCAAATATTGCATTATAAAATGATAGGGTCACCACCGAATGTGTCTTAGAGGCGAGATGTTGGCGAGAAGACATAACACATGTTAGTGACAAGACTTAACACATGTTAGTGACTTGCTTTAAGAGTCCAGGAGGGCCAGGGTGAGGCGTGATTATGCTCCTACTGTGTTGCCCTTAACTTTTCGCACTTCTTGAACTCGAACGCGCAAAATACGTTCAACCAGGCAGCCACCTTAAGAGGGCCGTCTACCAAGAGCTTAAAATACGTTGAGCGTGTTAGTTAACTATCCCGCATGCGCATGTTCTGCCAATGTACGAAAAGAAACTACACTGCGGACAAGGTCGAAAGATCGCTGCAAATCACCATGCGTATTGCTAACACTGTTTCTAAGCCCTCCAACACAGCTAAATACGGTCTTTTCAGACTGCCGTTCTTCAAAATGTAATAACTGGTTATACATGAAACGCAGATCGAGATGTGTATCGAACTTTGCTACAGACGTATCACCAATAAAATTATATGGTCACCGCAATGCCCTATAGCAAAAACGGTACAGCGCTTGACTCGTGGCGATTGGGCAATTTATGCGCGTTAGGTCGACCTTACTGCTACGTCGCTTTTGAGCTTCTATCGTGCAGGTAGACGACGCACTTAAGACCAGAGACCCAGTAACTATAAAGCAGGATCGTTAAGTTGTATTACCATAGAAAAAATATGTGGATGGCGGAGTAGCACACAGGGGCTGATCCAAAAGGGTAGGGTGACTGACAACTTTGGTTTCAAAGAACATGTTGATCTGTATTCACATTCCAAGGAGGTGAAGCATAATATGACGAAGGCTGAGCCGTTGAGTGGGTTTCTCGCGAAACGCATCAATTGTCAGGTAGTATAATGTTTCAAGTTTACTGTCCTGGTCACGACTAGGCTTGATGGGGATGGACGACTTGATAAAATGAATTAAATTTCCTAATATATTACATACCTTATTATAATGCTCTACAACAACACAACACATTCTGGTATCTTTATAAAATTTATAAATCTATAGATCGATACTTAAGATTGTTATTTACAGTTAATATTGCTAACACATAAAATCCTTACTCCCAGCATATAATTTATTAATGTCTGTCTCTCGCAAAAAAAAAAAACAGTCCTCAGAATACGTAACTCACTGTTCACTTCAAAAATCTCTTTCCAGAAATCTCTCACTATTTTCAGTAATAGTCAGCCTGCTTGTCTGTCCCAGACACACACACACACACACACACACACACACACACACACACACACACACACACACACACACA
>PNEQ01112839.1:0-17743 GCA_003012365.1 Medauroidea extradentata
GAATTCTTTTCTGCATCGCTCATTTCTTCAAAATCTTTCTTCAGCTCACAACACACTTCCCTCCAGGCCGCTTTCACTTTCACTCGGTCCTTGTACTCGGAGAGGGATTTATCCCATATCACAGGGCGGGCCTCAACACACGAAATCAATAATTCGGCGTTTTGGACTATATGCAAATCCATGGCTCCACGTCAGAACATTACCTGTCCTACTTGAACACTGAGTTCCATACGGGTAAAACCTGATGGTGTGGCAACTTGCATTCCTTTCCTACTCTCACCACTGTCATTCGAACCGAACGGGTTATATGTTTCCGAAAGTATCGTCCGGTTGCTTTTCGCTCCCGTACGGCAACCGGAAGCGTCTGAAAGGTTACATTTATGATAGCATGTCACTGGCCTTTCGGTTACCGCACGGTATTAACCGTACGGTAGAAATCGTATCGTGTGAAGCCAGCCTAACGTGCAAGATTCTCGCCGATCTATTTTTATTATGTTACTTTAAGGCTCGGTTTCAGTCGCTATATTGAATTTTATTATTTTTCGCTTTTCTGGGATTCCGAGAAGAAAAATGTGAAATCGGTGACTATACCGCAAACTCTATTTACCTTGAACTGCAATACAAGCATGGAAATAAAGCTATTAATTTATAGTTAGATCGCAATTTGTCGAACAAATTATGAATATAAAAAAAATTACCACACACATTGCGGCGTAACTATAAGTTAACAGCTAAATCGGAGTGGTACTGTAGCGAAATGTAAATAGAATTTTAGGTATAATCGCATATTTAACATTTTTCTTCTTAGAATTCCAAAAAAAAAAAAAAATGGCGACTGAAACCGAGACTTAAGTGGCGACCATAACATTTTACTGTGGAAAGTCTGTAGCAACATTCAGTGCACAATTCTGAGTTTCGTTTACATCCGGATAGTACACTGAAGTACGGTAGTCTGGAAAGACCATTCATAGCTATGTTGAAGGGCTTAGAAACCATATTTTAATGAGTATGGTGTATTCAGCTATATGACATTCTGTACTTACCGAAAGTGTGTTTTCATTTCGTACGTTGACACAATGGACCATTTTCCAGTAAGCGCATTTGAAACGCGCAGTATCCGCACCCGTAAGGGGGGAGTTCACGTAAAATTTTAAATGCTTAAAAAATCTTATATATGAATAGAAGGTATGGTTTAGTTTGTAGACATACATTGTTGCTTCTTTTTAAAGTAATACAAATTTTCTAGCGTTCATCTTTTTTTATAATGACATATTAAAATCAAAATTTGCATAAAGCTGTTTTATTCAAGAAACGAAAATCAACTGCGTTACAGGAATAAAATAATTTATATTGAAGAACAGTGTGACGGGCTACACCAAGGCATGTATAAAACACTGTTTTTTTTAATTGTAAGATATTGGCAGTTTTTTATTTAAATTCAGGATTTTTTTTTTCAAAAATACAAGAAAAAAATATTTAATGCTGTTTTTATAGGCCTACATGTCTGGACATATTGCGTGACAGATTTTTTTTTGATTGTGAATTATTTCTCTCGTGCAAATATATACATTATTATAAAAACTAAAATTCGGCAGGGAGCTCCCCCTCCCCCACACCCCCCTTTACGGTGACCATCTGGGTGTACGTATTTTGCGCGTCTGAGGCATTGAAATGCGGAAGCGGTAAGGACGAGACAGTACGCTCTTCACACCTCACCCTAGCCTCTAGGCGCAAATTACAGAACTGGCGTGCAGTCTTGTCGCCGACAGTGTACCTGTATGAAACATTCTGTTGTGACTATCATTCAATGGCGTGTTATTATAGATAAAAAAGTAGTGTGCACGCCTAAACCGTTTAAAAGATTTTGAATCGCGATTTTCGTGCTTAAGGCCGTGACTCTCGTTTTTTTTCACACAATTGCAAATAATTAGAATATTTTTTAACCAAATACTTTGAAAAATTTTGAGACAGTGTACAGTCATACGATACACAATTTTGCCAGAGCATTTTTTAAATAATATACCGTTTGCGAGCAAAAAATTATTTTGCTTCATTTTGGCTTATTTTCACAACAAAATGTGTACTATTTCGGGGGCAAAAATCTAAAAATCAGTTTGGTGTATTGCAACAGAAAAATTCATATACAAACGTTGATATATAAGTGTTAAAACTGCCAAAGGAATTTTTGATATATGTATTAATTTGCGTTACAAAAAATATTTTCGAAACCACTGCTAAACTAGGGAGCGAGGCCTTAAGAGGACGTGATATATAATTCAACGCTAAAAGCATTAATCTATAACTGTAGGTTTCTTGAAGCCAATTTGCGAAAATTAAACAATAGCAATCCTAGACAATAGTTTCAGCCAACGTTTTAAACAAAATTGTTTCCAGTGTTACAAACTTCTGAGGCACAATCTCTGACGCCGGAACCTCGTGCATTTAACTGCAGCGCAAGAGATCACGCGTAACGAATTAGTAATTCTGGATAAATATTTACTCATAAAGTTGGCAAATACCATTATCTAGGGTTGTCATTGAGTATTTTATCCATATTGACTTCGAAAAAAGCTTGGAAATCAATTTGTTTCAGCGTTTATTTATCTACCACGCACTCTTAAGCAGGACCGGAAATACACCTATTTGCGTCTTTTCTGCCGCTAAACGACATTCTTTAATTAATACTGGTAAACGTGAAATAGGTATACGTGCATACGTGTAATGTACTTCGAATGTTATCCCTAAGCAGAGATTACTTATACATGTCGAGAATTTTGCGAATTATCTTGTGTAACGGTCGAAGCTCTGCAACACTTTGGGCCCATGAGCAGACGGACCCCACACTTTAAATGTGTTGCAGTGTGTTCGTAAATTGGCTTTTCCTACGAAAATATTCCACGTGTGCCCATTGTACCAACGTACGAAAAGAAAACAAACTTCAGTCAAGGTCGCAACCACATTGCTAAGACGCCACGCTCATTAAAAATACGGTTTCTGAGCTCTCCAAAATGGCTAAAAACGTCCTTTTCAGATTCCCGTACTTCAAAATGTACTAACCGGATGTATGTTATATTCAGATTGCGACTTGCACTGAACTTAGTTGCAGACATTCCACCAATAATATTATATGGTCACTGCTTGAAGTACCATATTAAAAACCGTTCGGCGGGAACCTTGCACGCTAGTTCAGCGCTTGGCTCGTTGTGGCGACACGGCATTTATTGCGCGCTACAAGGTCGACCTTACTGCTCTGTCGGTTTTGAGCCTCTCACGCGCGGGTAGGCGGCGTCCGGTTACGTTCACTTACTGTGCGACAGGCGCTCATCTGAAGCTATGTAAGGTTTCGACTGTCAATGAGTTGTAGGAAAAAGCTAAAAGTAACGACTGAATTATTGCTGTCGGTTCAGGCGTTCATTGTGTGAAATACAGGCATAATTTGCCAATCGTCGCATATTTCACGGATAACGCATGGTTTCATTCATGAGTTTGTGTGTGCTCACAGAACTCACGTTAGTGGGCCACAGCAAATCCATTCGTCATTCATGAATTTCCTAAAGCACTATGTTTAAGACCTTGAATAGGGAATAGCGTGGGTAAGTTTTTTCGTCTAGTATGGTGGATACTACAGCGTGCCGACAGATATTTGTGGAGTATTAAAAGCAATTGTCGATTTCGAGGTGGGTCACCATTATTACCAAAGTGACAGTGCCATATGACACTGTCATAGCGCACATTTAAAGTTTCTTTGAGGAGAATATGTGATTTCCCAAAATTTGTGACCACTCCTTTTTTTTTTTGTGTTGGCCTACTGTTTTAACACTTTTTTTTGCGTAGTTTGGTTCCAGATAACACTAAACCATTTTTCATCGTGGTTTTATTCAACGTTGTTGTTGATAAATAGTGAAAATTTGAATTTAATACTCGAATTTAAAAGTTGATAACTTCCTAGCCTATATTGTTGTAATACATCATTTTCGTCATTTTACACAAACATTCACGTCCCGAAATATTTTGCATGAATTTTCGAACAGCGTGTTCAAATTCTGTCTACCTTCCCGGTGATGTTTTGGAAGATATTTTCACGTAAGCACCCAGCAGATAAAAAAAGACGGGATGGGCCGCAGTCACCATTCAAGTTTGTTTGGGTTTTGGTTCGCGCTGTTACGTACAGAGAGGCTAAAAATTGATGGGACCTTGTGGTTATATTGGGGCTACGAGCCACTGCTGTTCCGTTATCTTCGCTCATAAACTCTTGAGCCACACTTATGTTTCGGATTGGGTCATCGCCGGTTCTGCCACTAGACAAGATACGCTTGATCATTCTATGTGTCTATTTCGCACTGAATTGATTTATTGGTTCGAAATCATTCCGTAAGTCTATTTCGTAGTGAACTGATTTATTGGTTCGAAACCAGTTTACTTCACACACACATACACACACCAACACACACACACATATACAGCGTGGATCAGAATTTATGTGCCAAACTCCGGGAAGGGATTGTTTATGTAAAATAAAGTGAGGTTACATTGACCAACACTATCGTGTGGTGAATATTAAGGGGCTATATGACATTGAAAACAAATTTTTAAAATAGTTTTTTGATAAACACTAGAAAGTATAAGAGAACGAGCCACCAAAATTGACATAGAGCTATAAGAATCGGAGCAAATTAATATGTGAAATTGTGGTTGACGCAACGTTTCCCTTCACTGCTTATGTAGGAGTTACTCAACCTATTTGTTTCAGTAACTTTTAAATACTAAGCGGTATTAAAATGTTACATGCATATCGTTGCTTATTGCGCAAAATGAAGGGGAAAGTACCTCTTGTGTTAATTCACTCCGGTAAACCATTTTCGAGAAAATGCGAATAAAAATGCACAGGCGCAGTGTAACCCCGCAGACGTAGGCAATACAACAGCAGTGAAGGGGAACGTTGCATAAAACACACTTTCACAGATTTATTTGCTCCGATTTTTAGAGCTATATGCCAATTTTGGTGGCTCCATCTCTTAAACTTTCTAGTAGTTTTCAAAAAACGTATTTGAAAATTTTGATTTCCTTTAATATTCACCACACAATAGTGTTGGCCAATGTAACCCCCTTTATTTTAACATAAACAGTCCTGTCCCGGAGTTTGGCACATGAATTCTGGTCCACGCTGTACACACACTATATGTAGTCTGTATATATATATATATATATATATATATATATATATATATATATATATATATATATATATATATACACATACACACATACATATGCTGTCGAGAACCAAACGCTGAATAAGTACACCACGCGGATCCTGGGATAAATTGAAGACGAAAATGTAAGTGGCAAAATGTTGTACGGTATTATTTTACGTGCACAATATGGCAACAAAGCACTTTTAGTTAGTTCCCTCTTGCACTCCTCAAATATATTACTACTACTGTTCTGACCTGCATATTGTGGGCGCAGGTTTAAATCCCGAGCAGTCCAAACACAATTCTACGTTTACTTGACGGAACGTACAAAAATAATACCTGATTGTGGAGCACAAGAGAGGACGTTCTTCGTGCAGTGTTGCCACATTGTGCGCGTAAAATGTCGTATAACATTTTGTCACTTATATTTTCGTCTCCAATTTATCCCAGGATATCCGTGGTGTACGTATTACGCGTTTGTTTCTCGACATACTGTACAGTTAATTTCTCAGGAACTGGATGGTGTGTATACGGACGTGTATTTTAATTCAACTCCAATTCGATTTGGTGGTACCAGGGGTGTAACAAAAAGTTATCTTCAAAAATTTAAATTATCGTTCTACGGAAAGAAATAAACATGTGTTTTGGTTTAAAACCCTAATACTCAACGAGCCTAGCCCGATGGTGAACCGTTCGTGGATTCGTATCCTCTGTTTCCTAATGTTAATTCTGTTGTACCAGTACTCGTAACTTATTGAAACGTTTAATGTGGCGACACCTGGAAACAGAACATAATAATTTCGTCCCTCGTTACCGTCCGGTACGGTAGTAACGTTTGAGGTTTTACGTTACACGCGTACAGTAAATATTGGAATTATGCATATGTAACTGTACACAACGGTGTAATGTACCTTACCGTTCTACGCTAGTTCAATTTTTTTTTAAATTATTGGACTGTACGTCTCAACGGCGAGTTATTACAGACGATTTCACACAACTACATACGACAAAGTGTGAACTGAATCGACCAAACCTATGTCACACAACTTTCCGAGCATTTGCCTGGAATGATTTCGGGAAACCATGAAGAACCGAAATCTGGATGGCCGGAGCCGGAATGCAAACCCGGGTTCTCCCGTATGCGAGTCCAATGTATTACCTTTTTTCCACCTCAGTCGGTTTGCTAGTTAAGCGTGAACGTGCATGGAAGCATGTGTGGGTGTTGATTCAACTACGATATGCAAACCTTATAGGGTTAATATTGATAATATTATGAGGTTTCGTTAGAATTTCCAAATTTCCAGCAAGTTTTGCCTGTCAGAATTACAAGTGGCTGTACAAGTCCATGAAAGTTAAGTATTGTATATTTTATGATACATCGTCGTCTACTTTCAAATGTATTCTCGATGTATTTTTTTTTTTTTACAATAACGTTACTCAGTCGGCGTACTGCTTACTTCTAGCGGCATATCTGTCACACTTGTACAGAAAACTGAAAACTGGGATTACAAAGAAAACCCTATCGGGAGACGAACACCCTGCTGACTGGTCATTTTAACAAATAGTTTCCATGCAATTTCCCCTTCTCTCCGTACTTAAGATTATCATAACTACCATTCTTCCAATTACATTGATTTGACTACAGCTCTTCTTATCACATAATTTCTTGTTTCAATGTAAAATACGTCATTAACATCGTTGTAATTATTACTGTTTTTAATTTAACCCTTTTTTACTCTGCTAAGTTCAAAAATTCGGGTCAGGCAAATTTAATTTAATATGTGTGCACAAATAAGGCGAATTTAAAATGTTGTTAGCACAGAGGCATTTCCCTGACGTATTAATTTTCAATCAGACGTTTGCTTTTTTTCGGATTTTAAAGCTTATTTGAATATTGACGTGCTGAACCAATCAGAATCGTGACGGATGTCGTGTCATCCTGGGTTTGACAGCCATGATTGATTGCGCAGCTGTATGCTTTTATTAAGGGAATAATCGAAAATGGATTTATTGCCCTTTAATTGGCAAAATCTCATACACTTAAACATAGCTAACACAAATGAAAAAAAAAACATATATAAAGTGAATTTTATATTAGCTCCGTTAATAAGTTACTTTATGGTTGTTTGGTAACAATTTGGTTTCAATGTTCGCTTTTTTTATTGAAGTGATCGTGGTATGTAACTTTTATGAAATTATTTTAATCTGAAATATAATTCATAATTGTAAGTCTTCGGCCGAATTATTACAAGTCTACCAACTTAATAAATACGCATAGGTAATAATTCAAGCAATGTCACGACTGCAATATGTTTGTTACAATTCTATACGGTATTGTGGTAGAATGCGACAATTATTAAAGTAAGAAAATGTGCAGGGACTTTTAATTAATTTGTAACAATAACATCAATTTATAAGTAAAACATCTGTTCAAAATTCTCAAATATAATTTCATCGAAAGTGTTGGTTCATTATTTTAGTAGCTCGTCCTTCGTCGGCGGTATTCACCGTACAAGATCATAATGAAAATGTTATTTGTAAACATTGTTCTACAAATGTGTACCCGCATTATGTAAAAATTTAATTTGGTTTTCACCTTTCTATCTCGTAAACTGAATATTTCTTTAGGACGCGCAGAGCGTATTGCTAGTTTCTCCGGTTACAAAACTGACATCAAAATTGTTGATATTAAAACAGAACGCTTCCTTGCAGCTTCCAATCATGCCGTTGTTATTTTTATAGCTGAACGTATTTAACTGACGTTAGGTTTTAAGATATTTTCAGTGTACTAGATAGAGTCCGCGTTCGATGCCCTGGTGAGGTCGACCCCGATTTTCGAGTGTTGGGATCGCTCCATATGACGACGTTATTTAGCATGTTTTCTCGAGGATCTCCCGTTTCTCTCTCCCTTCATCCCGGCGCTGCTCCATACGTCGCGTTACAATTAGTCAGCGCTGTGAGCCGCCATCGTTTAAGGGAGCGGTTCACTGAAAATTTTAACGGTTAAAATAAAATTATTTGTACGAGATATAGTTTGTTTTGTAGGCATGTACTGTGACTATTTTTTACTGCAAGGAAAATTTTTTTAGCTTTCATAGTTTTTGTATTATACCACATTAAAGTGAAAATCTGCAAGAAATGGTTTTATGCATCAAAGGAAAACCCAACTTGTTTACCGAAACGAAAAAAAAAAATAAATAAATAAAATCACTCTGAAGAACAGTGCCACGGACCATGGCACTACATATTTACAAACAGCTTTGACTATTTTTGTATTTAAATAATATTGAATTTAAAACGAAAAATACCTGATTTAAAAAAATTGCTTAAAACATTCTTAAATACTTAAATACTTTTAAAGCACTAATCAGTGTGGTTTTTATACATGTCACGTCAGTCCATGGCACTGTTCAGTGCGAATTTTTTTATTTTTTTTCATTTCGGTAAGTAAGTTGGTTTTCCTTTAATGTATAAAACTTTTTTTTGCAAATTTTAACTTTAACATGGTGTAATACAAAAACTATGAAAGCAAAAAAAAAAATTCGTTACAGTAAAAAATAGTCACAATATATATGTCTACAAAACTAACCATAACTTCGTACAAATAAAATATTTTTAAAACCATTATTGTTTTTAGTGAAATGCCTCTTTAAGATGTCGTCGTAGGTGGGATGCGTTTGCGCGTGAGGGACAAATTTGATGGAGCGATAAGGGTGCTGCTGACTGGCGTGTGCAATAATGCAGTACCACCTCTACGCGCAAGCTACTCAACTGACGTGCAGTGGTTTATTATTATATTTTCTCCTATTAAATTTCAAGCTGTGACCATATCATTTTATTAGTATAAAACTTGGGTAAAAATTTGTAGATTTTTATTTTTCGGGTTTTCGAGTACTTTTTTTATTTATTTTCCCAGATACGACAGTCTAACGCAGAACGTCTGACGATAGACGTTTGTACGAAAATTGCTCAACTTGCATAAATGCTGTCTGCTTAGGAATAGTATTCATAGTACGAATACGCGTCACTAATTTAGGATCATTGACAAATAAAACAAAATTTGCACCTGGTTTTAAATTATTGGCGCCATATATGATGGAGAATTTTCCACCATTGCACTCTGAAAAAAACACAATTCAAAAGTTAGAACATTGAATTTGGATCATAACTTCTCGTTGTATTAATTTTTAAATTATTACAAAAATTTAATTTTCTTACGATTTTTAGTTAAACAAATATGCTGACACAATTTTAGAACATATTATGTTATCTCACCGGAATTTTCCTAGCTACATTTATACAGATGTAAAAGGGGAAAAAATATTTGAGGGTCATAAAATACTTGTTGTACGGCAAATTATGCATATTTTGCTCAATTATTTTATTCATTTTATTTTTGTACCAGTGAAGCTATCGAAGTAAGGTTTGCGGCACTACTGAAGAAACCGTATCTACTGTAGTGCCGCAAACCCGGTTTCGATAGCTCCACTGGTACCAAAATAAAAAAAATTAAATTTTAACAAAATTATGCTTTATTCGTCGTACAATGAGAGTTCTACTAACACAAACAAAAAAGTGGTTTATAAGTTTTTTATGGTCCTCAAATATTTGTTTCCTTTTACATCACTATAAATGTAGCTAAGAGAAAATTCGATGTGTACTAATTTCCGGTGCTCCAATTTATCTCTGCATTTTAGTTTTTTGCGACAGAAAATGAATGTTTTTTCTGTCGTAGAAATGAAAATATTTGCACAGTATCTTACAAAAGAAATATGCGTGTATGTTTCACATTTATCTTTAATACATATTACGTTTCAAAATGCAATACTACTCAGAATGTCTAATAGTGGCGAGCTATGGGTGAGAATATTTTCAACCTATAAGCTATAGGTTGAGGCGTAATGCGCGCGCTGAGCTTGCAGTCGCTGCAACGTAGATTTGAAAGCAAAACAGAAATACCACGGTAAAACAACGCTTACGTTGGAATAGAAATTTTGTTGAGAAAACATTAACTTTAGAATAGAGAACTTAAACAAGAGGAACTCATAGCTAGCAACACAGATACGTCGTACTCTTGTTGCTCATCCGCGAAGGAAGTCACATAGTTTGTTCATAAAAACACGGTTTGTGTCACAAATGCTTCAGACGTTTAATCGTGCCACGTTCCGGAAAAAAATGTCTTAAAACTATTGTAATATAGGCACACATATTGTTGTCGCTTATATACCAAGCCCCGAGCCCAAACGACCCTGCAATTAGGTCGCGGGTGCTGTTTGTGTAGTTTTAGAAACCATACAAATTTGTCAGTTCCCCGTGGTGAACGGAATTTTAAAAATTGTTTCACAAGAAAATTCAACTGCTAGTATAAAACATCCTGTTTTCTAACAGGATTCCACATAGGAGCTGCTATTTAAAAAATCAGCTTTCTTTCAATCTATATAGGATTATGTGCCTAAGTATGCAATACGAAATATGCAAATAAGAACTATTTTCAGCATATACCTTATCAATTTATAACATTTTCTTAGTGAAATTCTCGGTAAGGTTGCTCTCAAAATTTTTCTTGTGGCGGTACGTTGCGGGCGTTGATAATTAATAGTTAAACAACTGTACTTGCATTTCCGTTATTGCTGCACGCATGCAGGACTAAGCCGTATATTACTGTCTACTGGCCGTGTGTTTGTGTGTGTGTGGCACGGGGCCAAGGGCTATGTTGACCGGCTCGCATCTGGTGCGGTATCGCCTCTACCGCAAGACACTGAAACGGCGTTCAGTGGTATTGTAGATCACTCGCCCGACTGACACTTTAAGTGGTGAATCTTTTTTATTGGTGAAAAGTTTCCAGCAAAGTCCAGTGCATGTTATTTTTGAACGGTGCTTGCAAAGGGAAGTTGTAAACTGAAGAAGTATTTTGAATATACGCCATTGTAGCAAATAGTGTCTCACAGAAAACCAGATAATACACACAAATAAACAGACAAGTAAACAAACAAAGGACTTTGTTTGAAACTGGTAAACTTAGACAAACATATACAATTCCACAAGGTATTTAGTCAGTGAGTTACAAGAAAGTAAAATGAACACGAACATCCTGGCACCAAAAAACAAACCAAGTGAAAAAAAAACTCAGATTATTTCACAAGAGGAATTCCGTCAGTAAGTTCGAAAAAACAGGCACTGGAAAACAAGGTGTTTATATACTCTGTACCCCCTCTTCTTTCACGGCCAATAGGATTGAGCCATACCCTTATTGGCTGCGCAGGTAGGAGTCGGTTGTTATTGGTTAATGCTTTCCTGCGATGATGGCTGTGACTTAATTTTTTTGTTGAAAATTTACTTTTTTTTTAAATTATTGGTAACCAAATGTTTTTCAATTCTATGCTTTGCTCGCCAAATACATTTCTGTATCTAACTATGAATGTCGATTCTTTGATTTTCATTTTAATTTGGCTTGTTTCCTGTAACAGTGAAGTTGTATTTTCCCTGAGTATTCTGTGGCTATTGTCCCAGGCATGTTCTGGTAGTTTAGATTTTTTAATTTCACCCTTCTTTAATTATTTTTTGTTCTTTTACGCTCGTAGAAAGGGGTCTGCCAGTCTTACCAAAGTACACACAGCCACATTCACATGGGATCTGATACACACAGTTTTGAGTTTGTGATTTCTCTGGCTATGGTTCTAATTTTGTAACAATGTTTTTTTGTGGACTAGTCTGATTTGAAAGCGAATCCCGTCAGTAATTTTGCAGGTATAATATGTTTTAAAGCTATTTTTAACCACTTTGAAGGACTCCGACATTATTTTTCTAATCGGTGTGCTGCTTTGAAATCAATCTTCGGTCATCGTTTGAAGTGTATTTTTTTTTCCTTACATTGCCACAATGAGCATATGTGTAATAGTTGTGTAAAACAAACGTATTTACGAATACGCTGCAACGTATTTTAATCGCGTGGTAGGTGAGGCCCTTAATGCAGTCGTGGTTCGCCCGGTACGAGGTGCAGAGCCTGAAAGTTGTGTGGCTGGGTGAGTTGGTAATCCTGGCGCGCCGGTCCACCGGAGCGGAAGACAAACACTGCGCGTCGAGGTTTTTAATATGGGCGCTGGAGGCGGGAGAAGTCGTGACAGGGAGATCACAGATACGTATTTGTACCCCCGTCTGCCTCTCCTGCCATCTGAGGATTACGTCGCAGTGTTGGCTGCCTGTGATATTTGAGCCCCAGCGCGCTCAATAGGTCAGGGCTGATCCATGCGGAGATAGCTGTTTGCTTTTTTACAGCGGGGAATAGCTCCAGTCGGCTGGAAACAGCGCAGTGTTGATGACTTCACTCCACCGTTGTCGCTGCAGCCAGCCTACTGTTCATAAACGTTCGTGCCTGCTCGTCGGTATGCATGCGCGTTCAGTTATCAGGCTTACTGTACGACTGTCACTTTGCCCCAGTGGGCTACTGTGCTCGGCCGCTGCCCACGTGTGGTCACAGAGTACTTCAGAGTACAGAAGTGGAAATACCACGTGGATGGCGAACTTAAGGTGCCTCTCAGTAAATAATTAAGCTCGATTTCGAGATGTTCTGTTTGTTCTAATTTCATAAAAATGATAATGTACCTTCAACAATAAAATTGTTTTGAAGCAAGGACACAAGTCGTATTTTTATTACAAGAGTCGAAGTTGTAATGCTGGAATATCAATAGGATTTTAAAAATGGGGTTCCAGGGTTTCAGCAATATAGTAGAATATAACACCACCCGTTTATAATAAGTATTCTTCTGTAAAAGTATTTACCTATAGTAATCTAGCTGCATTCTTTGAAACCCTTAAGAAACTTATATATATATATATTTTTTTTTTTTAAGTGGCTAAACGCGAAACGTGTTTTCGTAATTCCTGTCATTTTTTTTTCTCCTCTACACTCGCAGATACTTCCCCTCCGGTCAATGTCTCCCCTTGGCTTCTTGTCCTCAGTGTGCCTTCTCAAGCGAGAACACGCCGAGCTGTCGCTCAAAGTGTACGTCCGTGGGACGTTTCCTTAGGTATCGGTTCGGTTATGTAAGGATGCTCCTTAGGGGGAGTGTTAGACAATTTTGTTGTATTTTCAGTTTTTGAGCCATAACATTTATGCAAATTGTACTATAAAAATTTTCTCTTCGACAAAGCATAGGAAATATTCTTGGTAAACTGCTTGACATAAATAATAATGGAATATTTCAGTAATTTGCCATGCAAAGTCATTGCAAGAGAATTGTAGGTTAACATTAAATAATTATCTTGCAATGATTCTGCATGACAAATTAATGAAAGATTCCATTATTATTTATCTCCAGCAGTTTACCAAGAATGTATTCTATGCTTTATCGATTAAAATTTTTGATAATGCAATTTGAATAAATGTTATAGCTCAAAAGCTGAAAATCAATAAATTTGTCTAACACTCCCCCTTAAAGCAGAATTGTGGGAAACCATTTGCCAGATAGCAACTATAGATGAGCACGCCACAAATAGACACGACTAAAAGCATGCAGTAACTAGCCAAGACTGAAGGGTTCGATCTAGTAAGATGGCTTCCTCTAGTTGTTTCCTTCTGTATGCCTACCTATTCTGTGACTTGGTTCTATGTTTCTCAGTAGTACTGACCCCCGAACTACTCAAGACGTATAGTTATGATGGTAGCTACATAGTATCGCCTCCCAATGGTTAATGTATATAAAAAATATAAATTTATAAAGTATTTCTTTTTTTCCACTCAAAGTGTTCAGATTGAAAACCGGTGGCCAGTTAAATATTGAAACGGGTTTACAAGTGCTTTAATGCGTATGACTTCCAAGTCAAATTTTATTTTGTGTTTCACGGAAAATGCCAAAGCAAGGAGTACTGTTTACAAGAAAATAAGTACAGATAAGTAAACTACGTACGTTACATTTAAACTTCTAGTCATAACTGTACAGGTTACGTGTTGAAGTAGAAAAATGTTTATTATTTGCGACATTGACTAATAAATATTGCTGCAAACAATAGGAATGTTCATATTATCTACTGGTACGAAGACGATTTAATGGCCGGTCAGTTGGTCCCTAAGACAAGATGTATGTTCCCAGATGTGTAAAATCATAAATGCATTGCATTGATTACAAATACACATAATAATTAACATAATTAGAACTGACAAAATGAAGTTGTAATCGGAGTGAGATCTGTGGGAGCGATGTAAGGCATACAGCATTCGCATTAAAATAGTTTAGAAAAGGACATTCAGTGCATTATAGGTAAAAAACTTGGACTTTCTTATATTTAGAATTGTCAGGAATTCTCTCTTTAGGCTTTTGAACACTTTTTTTTATAATTGATGGGTTTAGTATGATGGTGACGTAAGTCACTTTTATTAAGAGGCGCTTTTTTCATTCATTAAACCTGTTTAAAAAATAGTTCCATTAAAATTATTATACACTGTTTTACTCCATTTTCGAAGTAAAATTCAAGTACTAACAAAACGGGCGATGTATTTTATATGTAAAAGCAATTAATCGTTTTTGTGAAAATTACTTTACGTGACTTATACCACTATCATTCTAAGCAACTCGCATAGAGTTCTTGTTTACGACTAAATGCAGTAGTCTCGTTGAAATAACTGAAACTATTTTTCTTACTTTAAATAATGGACATCCTGCAGTAGTAAGTAAAACAATTTTCATGATTTTTTTATTTCAAGATATTTTATTTCTGCTTCAATTTAAATATTTTCGTTACACCTTATTTCATAAGTGCCCAATGCAGTGACTTTACAGTATCTCGAACATCGTCAGTTTTTCAGGATACAGTATGCTAAAGTTATTGTGCTTGCAACTGATAAAATGCCGTAAAATTACTACTCTCTTTGTCGCCTGAAAAGCAAAACTGTACGGTGCATAAACGTAAAGAGACTTACATAATAACACTTAGTGACATCTCTACGAGGATTTCGAATACAGAAGACTTTACTCATATAGTGTTACTGAGTCCTTGAACATGCCTCTTTAACGAATCGACAGAAGTAACTACAGTTTCGTATGTAGAATCATTGTTTTTTTAGAGTATGCATAAACGTGTTTAGTTCAAACAAAAGTCAAACCTATTTTCTTGTTAATTATTTTGCTAAATATTTGACAGTTTTAGACAATGTAAGCTTTAAAAGTTACCGTACACAGACACTGTCGTTATCGCGGCTTGTTTTGGTAATACCGTTTAATATGTATGAGTAGGTTATATTCAGTGGTAATACTGACTGAACATAAACAACAAAGTTCGTGCTTCCGAAGCATTGAATATACTTTTTTGTACTTATTTTAATCGCGAATTTTGCTTTATTGACGTCATTATCATGGTTACTGACGATTCAAAGGAGCATACTTGCTTGTATCAGTACTATAAAGTGTTGGAGTACATTACATTACGAAGTAGAAGAAGTTATGTTATATTTTTTCTCCCTTTTCCACTCTCTTAATCACCAAACCACTGAGCAAGTTTTCTGTTACTAATTTTACCATCGTAACTTATTTTGTGCAGGTTATGCAGCCAGCCCATTTTATTCCACGCGAGAAACTTCCCAACAAAAATAAAACATGTTCAGCCGAGCTCGGGCAAAGATACACTTTCCATTTTTCGTTCGTCGCAAGTCAACGGTATGCAAGTAGAAGAAAAACATTCGCATTCTATTCTATCTTCGCATAAGACCTCCGCTATCATATTATCTCTGTCCATGCCTCTCTACAGCTCTATACGTGGAACGTTTCTCTTTGTTTCATGTTTAACAGGACGACTGAGAGAGCCATACCAGTTTGTGTTATTGCAGAACAAATAAAAGACCCTGCAGTCACCCGGCTCAAGCGCAGGGAACGTATCCTACAAGTAAGCTTTCAAAGTGTTTCCTCTCCGTTCAGTAACGAAATACTTTTGTCTCACTACCTGTGTAGCATTTAAAAAAAACGGTATATTAACGCATTCAGAAATTCTCCTTTTTCATTTCCATTTCGTCGTTCCCGTTCCCCATGCTCGTTTCTTTTTACTGCGGATGCAATGCCGTTTTACGGTTCAGGCTGCTGCCCGACATGGATACAAATCTGTGCAGTGTCTCGCCGCAGATGCTGAGAAGCAGGGACATTATACACCGTAACAAATACTTGTCAATTTACAACACCAATGTATAGGAGTGTTAGAAAAGTTTGTATGGTAAAAAAATGATTTCCCATACATAGCCTAAATGTTAGCGATCCTGTATATTGTATACAAAATTTAAAAGTCTTGTACAGTAACATCGTTAAACATTTGCTCTGTTTGCTGCATGGTAGTAAGTTTCTTATATTGTGTGTGGGTTAAAATAAGATTCCCCTTCTGCTTAGGAAGTTTTTTTACAGTGTACTGAACGTCCTTTCTTTCGGCGCTGGCGGTGAGCAGGAGAATTGCCTGCAATGACTCAGTTCGTCTGATAACGCAATAACAGTAGTATTCAAGACGCCAAGTTTTCGTCGATAATTTGTAACCCCTACATTCTCACCCCACCCTGCTGGAAGTCCTAAGGGGCCAAGAGGCCAAGATCCAGAATGTTATAAAATTTGCTTCATCTTTATAATACTATTTGAAACAAAATAAAAGCTTATGTGGTATTGAATTTTTTAAAAATGTTTCCTTTCAGTTTGTGAGAAAAATAAAATATTGTTATTCCGTACCTGTTTGGTTTCAACTGGTTATTCTTAACGGAAAGAAACAATAAGACAAGTTAAATCCTTAAAAATAAAGAACTAACGTGAAAATAACTTAACCAAGGTCAATCAAGTGCTTGTCGGTAATAAGACAGTATATTAATAAAAAAAGGGGGGAAACTGTGCTTAACCCTCGTATTGATGTTATGACCGGGAATGTAGGCTGCAGGGGAAACAATGGAGCGAGAAGTGGAGTTGTGGTCTCTAACGAGTATCACCCTCCCACTTCCCTGAGCGCAAAACAATACCGCGCCCGTTACTAGAAATTGAAAAAATACATTGTTTTAGCTTCAGTATATAAATACCAATTTTCAGAGTTATGCCCAGAAATCACGTACGTAAGAAAACGTATTAAACTCCTTAGCAGTGCAAGATGTAAACAAATGTGTTTGACAGCGCGTAGCTAATGGTTGCAAATAAGTGACCGCCTTTATGGGCAGTCCATCATTTACAGAACCGCTTCAAATATGGATTATTTATTTTTAACTGCAATTTTAAATATGTGACAGGTCATGGGAAAAGAGACCTCAACATCTAAAACGTCTAAAATTATTTTAATCTAATAAGTCATGATAAAATTACTCTCAAGGTACTGGAAGTTAAGGTCCCATTTCTTATGACCTGTCACATAACCTATAGAATTTTGTCAGACATTTCACAGAAGCATATTTCATTTAACATTTTCGGGTGCAATTGAATAATAAAAAAAACTTATGTCGTTATAACTTACAGTAAAAATAAAAAAATAGGACAAATTTGAAAATGCCTCGTTTTGTCTTTGGTTATGAATGCTGTGCTCAGAACTCTATGGCTACATTAAGA
>PNEQ01112839.1:17843-30146 GCA_003012365.1 Medauroidea extradentata
TTCGGCCGTGTTGAAGGGCTTAAAAATGTAGTTTGCAGCACACGTGATGTGTTGAAAGTTGTATTCCGTCCTGGCCTGAAATGTTATTTCTTTTCGTGCGAAACCCGCGTGAGCACACGTGGAACAGTTTGTTTATAAAACGTGTATTTCAAACACACTGCAACGCAGTTTGAGAGACATGTAGACGGGCGCCTTAATAACAATTTTGGTTATAATTAAAATAATTTTGAGAACAGGGCGGATGTACGTATTACTAGCATAAGTTAATTTTGTTGGATTCGTAATTTGCACAGATTTGCGCAAAATAGTTATTAATTTAAATTTTTGATGTGTTTCATAGCCTTGTGGCTCCAGCCACACAAGCGGGCTCAATGGAATGAGAAACAAACAAATAAATAACACACGATACGTTCATTGTTCATAAATTCAAAACGTATAATTATAGAGGTGTTTGGAATAAATATGGAGGCGGGAGAAAGAGGGTAAGGTTTGTAACAGAAAAACATATTCATTAACTCGTGTGCTGCAAAATAAAGTCGTGTCTGGAAAGGAGACTTGCACTTCAGTACATCAAAATGCGTTGCTTAGCGCCTGTCAACTGGCGACGTTTCGCATACATGAAAGCAGTGTCGGTTGCAGACCTTGCAGGCGGTACAGAAGTAGTACGCGCTTGTCTAGTGAACTTCTGGACTTATGCTGCTGTATCAGCGTATATGTAACGTTAATGTGAGCAATTTTTAAGGTCCTGCTTAATTTTCCCGTTTCAACTCGATTGTTTTTTCCCACCACAATTTTTTTTGTGTTAATGAGCATCATCATGCGACTGATTTCTTGTAACTTTCTCACCCGTGGCAAAATTCAACGTCTGTAAGACCATAGTTATGCGTGTGTATGCATGTACACTCAATTTAACGTTTTTAAGGATACTGTGCCTATGCATACACGGTACGTGTATATCTAAACATGCACGCACATGTATAGACCTATTCATACATGTATACTTACTAACATATTCGCATGCTGTTATTAAGTCCTACAAAACAATTGACTAGAAAACACATACATACATACATACATACATATAGCCATTGAGATAGAGTACAGTGAACTCTGTATTTTATGCAGACATTTAACCTGTTCTGTTTGTTAATAATACACTTCAGCCACCTTTTTATTTTCACACATATCCTAGTTAACACACTGTCATATACGTTTTCCTTTTATTTTGCTTGTGTATTATTCGTTGGTTACTCACAAATTTATTATTTATTTCATTATTATGTGCAGAATTACTAATATAACATCTGGTTCTTTTTGCTCTTTAATTTAGTACTGTAAAATTAACCTTCACTGTAAATTAAAGTAAACAGTTCAAGAGTATATCTGTTTTGTTGTAGAATTTGTGCATTTATTATGTAAATAGCTAAGCGTAAGAAAGGCTCAATACATTAAGTTCGACGTAAAAATACGTAAGTAAGTAAGTAATTAACTGCACATGCCAGGGGAGGTTTAGGGCAGGTAAAAACAATCTGACGCTGTACGTATGTATTTCCGTACAGCTAGCGTGGTGGCGCGATGGCAAATCATTGGAATTGTATTCGGGACGACACAGGTTCGATTCCTGGTCATGCTATCCAGACTTGTCTTCCCACAATAATCAAAATCACTCTAGGCCAGTGGCTGGAAGGTAACTAACTATAGGCCATGGCCGGTTCTTTCCCTCGTTTTGTCTGTCCAAACAAATGATTCCTCCCAATGACCACGCTCTGTGTGTCTCGTAAAATACTTTGAACACGAGCATGGATTTAATATCTTCATCACGGTAAGTGTGCTTCACGCCTCGTCGACAGCGAGGTCATTAGAGGTGGGATACACAACTTGGTACAATGACAGGAGCTGGGAGAGGAGTCGACTATAGCCTTTGTTAAAGAACCATCCCAGCATTTGCCTGGAGCAATTTCGGGAAACCATTGATAACCGAAGTCAGGATGGCGGAGCCGGGGAACGAACCCGAATCCTCCAGAATGCGAGTCCAATGTGTTACGCCACCTCGCTCGGTTATCATCATCAAACTCGGTACACATATCATACTTACTAAGATCATGTGACTTATGTACCTTGTTTATGTCTAATTTTTAAAATGGCAATTGCAAAATTTTTGGAACTATGTGATGTCTCGAGAATCATTCTACCGATTCTAATCGGACTTTGTGTGTTATTTGTAAACGATTCTTGCAGTTTGGCAAATTAAAAACCAAAGACGTATTTTGGACATACGCTATTGCAGTAAATGGTGTGTGACAGAAAACCAGAAAATACACACATACAGACAAGTTAACAACCAAAACGACTTTGTTTGTAACAGATAGTTGCATACAAAGCCCTTTTGGTTGTTTACTTGTCTGTCTATGTATATTCTCTGGTTTCCTGTGAGAGACCATTTGCTGCAATGACGTGTGTCAAAAATACTTCTTTGGTTCGGACTTTTTGTGTTGATACTTTGTACTGCAAAATCATTAAATGCGATACAGTGTATTCTTGTAGGTGTGCTATTTTGAAAGATATCACGACATAAAAACAATAAGTAAAATTGTATGTCTTATTTAGAGAACTAATACATTGATTGCAACCAAATTTCATCATCAAAAGTTTTATTTGAATAGAGGGTTTTGTTAATATATGCCCTTTTTATTATAGCACGTTAATAAATTAAGATTTTATGTGATATTTATAAATTTTTTAAATGTCTAATCATTGAAGATTTGTTTTAAGTGATGTATATGGTTGTGGTTCCGGCACTTTGTAAGAACTACGAAAACTATTGAAATCAAATATTATATTTTTAAAGATTATAATTTAGGCTTTTAATTTAGTATGAAATTTAGTTGAGTCTTAAATTTTGTAACGTAACAAGACATAAAATGATTTTACTTCATATTTTGAGTACCTACTACTAGACCGATTTTAATTAAAATTCATATTTTTACAGGTCGTAATCTAAGCGTTTATTTGATAAGGGTATATTGTTAGAGGTCCGCCACTTTTGGAAGTTATTACAGCAATGAACACAGATGTTTTGCATATTTCTAGAACTGTTGGACCGATTGCAACCAAATGTTATATTTTGACTGTTCAATATGTTATTTGAAAATTTTCATACGGTTTAATATTTAGCAATATATGAATATAGAAACATTTTTTTAGCATATTTTGAAAACCTCTCGATAGATTGTAACCAATATTTTGTTGACTTTTTACTGTCATGTTTAAATATATTTGTCACCTTTCGGATGCTTCAAGACTAATTGTAATAACAATTCTGTATTCGTGCAGTTTATAATACAAGCTTTTATTATAAAACCGTAGGGTTTATGTTTTTTTTTTTTTTTTTGCCTGTCGTTTTGCAGTATGACAAGATATGACTTGATAAAGGTTTTGCCATTTTGATAATTGATTGTTTTTGGGTTAATTTTCTGGCTTATTAGTTCTGCTGGCTATTTAATTTTTTTTGCTGCATTTTAGCTGCAACTACATTGAGAGCGAAGGAAACGTTATTCAACTGTTTTTAGCCTGTCCATTGTTTTGCACCTAACAAAACGCCCCCTGAAATAAAGTACAAATCATAAATTAGATTAGTTTGGACGGTTCGATCGAGAATAATATATTATAATGTGCTGTTATAGACATGTCTGCGTCATTGCAGTGCTTAGTTCAATAACTCTTTAGTGCTTACTTTGCCCTAAGGAACATCTGGTGTTCGTCTACGATCTTGTCTGTGTTTACGGATACAGTATAATTTGTGAGGCGTTAACAGCAACTTACTGGGTCTCTTTATGAGAATGTGAGGCCCAGGGTGGCATAACTCGTACTCCTTTTCCTTTTATATGCAGTGATAATTTGCGCTTGTAGGTCCTCATACGTTCCTGACATGTTGGCTGCATTGTCATTGCCCTGACATCGGCAATTATATATATCACTGACGTTGTCTTTGCATACAATTTACACTTAAATATATATATTTCACAGTAACCATCACAGTTTAATTGGAAGTTAAGAAATTCCCATTAATTTTAAATTACAATGCATTTATATTTTTAATCCAAAAAGCGAGGCCCATGCCCCCCTTTTTTTTCTACGCTACCCGGTGAAGAGGTTTCTCAACCAGGCAACTACTCTGAGGTAGTCATCTATGACGTAATCACCAGCAACCCATGTAGCATTTATAAGGGTAAATAATTTAAGTGAAGAGATTTTATTCAACACTTAACGTCCAATCTCTCTCATTTCTACTTTTTTTTTTAGCGATATTAATTTTTTACGCCTAAACGAGAGCAAGTGTCTGGCAGTTTTGTTTAAAGTAGGCTTCTTCATACTGGCTGAATTTATTTTCCAAGGCAGTAAAATATACTATGGTTTTAGGTAAATATGAAATTAATAAAATTCCGGTTAATTGACTTTTAAGTCGAAACCATATAATTTCTTACTAACAATCACGGCATAAACCATTTGAAATAAAACTGCCAAACATATTTTTGATATATGCTCTCGTTTAAGTTTTTAAAAATTATTACCGCAAAAACAGTAGAAACTAAAGAGCATGGCGTTAACATCCAGGTCTTTAGCGTTGGTGAGGGGTGACATGATGTGAGTATGGAGCAGCGCCGGAATGAGGCGGCGGGGAAAATGGGACATCCCCGAGAAAACCCGCCGACCTGCGGCATCGTTCCACATGCGAAAATCCGGGGACCTACCGCGCCGAGAATCGAACCCGGAGAAGCGAGTGATCTGGCCACTCGGCCACCCCGGCCCCTAAATTATTGAAGACTTTTGTACATTATTTTACGCTGGAAATATTAATTTCACTTCGTGTTAATTTGAAAGTTGATATTTAGAAACCAAAAATAAATCCTTCACAGCGTCGTACATAGTTCGCCGTAAACGCATCACACTAGCAATGTTTGCTCACAAATTTCAGGAACTGTTTTATAGGATTGTAATGTTTTTTAAGTTTGTTATAATAAATTTCGAATGATGCAAATTTTAGTACACGCTGTACACGTTAAGGGGGCCGCCAAATTGAACGTACATGCTTTGAGCGTACGAGGCCTACAAGTGGGGAATAAGTGAGGACGATATAGCACGCGCATGAGGCTTCTAGACGCAAGTCACTGAATTGGCATGCACTGTTCTTGCCGACAATACACTTCTACGTGACGTTAGTTGTGGTGCTACTATTTTATGACGTAATATTTAAAATAAAAGTGTATTATATACGCCTATCTATACCTATCAAAATATTCAGCGCCAAGATTTTCGTACCTAAAAAGAACCGCAAAAATACCTATTTTCGTAATTTTTGGCCGCTAAAAATATGTCTTAAGAGGGCATGGTACATAATTCAACGCTAAAAGGATTAATCTATAACTGTACGTTTCTTGAAGCAAATTTGCGAAAATTAAACAATAACAATTCTAGACAATAACTTGAGACAACGTTTTAAACAAAATTGTTTTCGGTGTTACGAACTTCTGAGGCACAATATCTGACGCCGGAACCTCGTGCATTTAACTGCGGCGCAAGAGACCACGCGTAACGAATTAGTAATTATGGATAAATATTTCCTCATAAAGTTGGCAAATACCATTATCTAGGATTGTCATTGAGTATTTTATCCATATTGGCTTCGAAAAAAGCGTAGAAATCAAGTGATGTTTTCAGCATTTATGTATCTACCACGTACTCTTAATTAGTAGTGGTGAACCTGTGTAACGTTATTTTAGTGCTATTCCTAAGATCTCACCCATACGCATTGGTCAATTCTCTAATAATCTTGCAACGGCCGAAGTTCAACAGCGGCCGGGGCAGGCAGTCCCCTTGGACGGATCATCTCGCAGCTCGGAGTGTCGTAAGCGAAATGTCGCTGTAAGAAGTCTCTGCGGGAATTCATAGCCACAGTCCCCCTTGTGCTTTGCCACCCACAGGGTTGTAACAACAGGGACTCCCAGGGTGCCGGGAGATGAAAGGCGAGCTGCAGACTTCAAGAAGACTGTGCCGCCTCTCAGCCTGGCCGTGGGAACAGTCTCTGAGAGGCGGCGGAGCGCGTATTCTAGAAGCCGCACAGGGAGGGGCCGACCCCCTCCTAGTTCGGCCCCCTGCCGCCCAACGCGCCACTGTTGTGCCAAATGTAATTCGTGTAATGACCGCCTCTTGTTCTGCGGTCCCGCCCTTTCCCACCTCCTCCAATTCCTTTTCAATTTGTCTTACTCCCTTCTTCCCGTCCTTCCTTCGGCGTTTTTTCTTCTCTCTCGTGTTTCTTTCCTCCCCTCCTTTTTTCACGTCACCATCCTCCAATCCTTTTGTCGTCTCGGCGAAGGCAGCGCGCCCCGCGAGCTCTCGGGAGATTTCTCCCAAGGAGGAGCGTAATGCATCATGCATGGGGAGTGTAAGAGAACAGAGAGGAAGAGCATGCTTTGCTGAAACACAATATGCCATCTTCAGGATTTCAAACGACCCGTCAACAAGTCTTTCTACAAATGATTCGTGGTGGAGACCTGCTTTGGTTGGCAACGTGATTTATACCTTGTTCCCTTCTTAAAGTTCTCCCCTTTCTTGTTACCCCTCCACACTCATCTCCAGGCCTTGTTTACAAAGAAAGCCGTTCATTACAGTCGACTGCATATTGTCAGTGGGCACACACTGCTGGAAATTAATACTTACTAAACAGCCGGTAAAATGTCACGGCTGTTGCTTGCGTTGTGTCAGGCAAAGCTGGTCAAGTGTCTGTCAAGGCTTGGAGATAGTTATTCACGTAATATGTAAAATCGTCTTACAGAGAAGTATTTTGATTTGTCGAGTTTTAAATGTTAAAGAAATGGTAATTACTTCCTAAAATGGTAAAAAATAAGGGGAAGCAGGAGAATAATATACTTCATTGAAGCATAACATTACACAATTTATCCCTTTTACTTTACACACGATGTAACCCTCTTCTTGGCAAAACTATCAAATGATATGAGTAAATTTGGCACAAATCTAGTAACTTTATTTATCACCAAAAATTTAGCAAGAGTAATTATATATAATGATGTAGTATTTCTCGCGAATTTACCAACGCTGTATAGTAATTTATTCTTGATTTTCTTCACTGCAAATGAAATTTCGAAGATTCCACGTATACGGATTCTCTATTTTCTCCTTTATCATTAGCAGCGTAGGTCGAGTATTTTGTATTTAGTAAGATGACATGATCATCTTTTACGCGTGCAATAAAGAAAAGGGGAGGGGAGGACGTGGGATTTAGTTTACTTACATCAACATGCTATTACAACAATTCGTAAACTACTCAGAATAAGAATTTCATTGGTGAAATTTGAAACAACCTCGCAACACCCTACGTGATTGCAACGGGTAGGTTACAACGTTACTCCAGTAGTAGAGTAGAAAAATTGAATCACATATAAGATGTAATTTCCCTATATTTACAATTGTTAAATATTACATATCGTCAATCATATTCGCACTCAATTTTCGCTGTTTGACAGAAATTATTTTCTCATTAGTAACTTATATACAATTATTTTTAATTAAATTTCGATGAAGTAATTTTTGTTAGCCATCAGTATTTTTACCCTAAAACAAATGCGTTGAGATGAGTAAATAAAACGTGTATTAATTGTTTTAACAGTAATGAAACATACTTCCACGATCTAATGTCACGGTAGCAAAACTCTTGTTTTTGTAGCTATTCTGGAATAGTTTAGTATTCATCGTATTATAACACACATGGGCCCGAAATTATTAAATTGTGCCTCTAGTGCATTTTACGTCCGGTGAGCCTACTAGTTAACGGCTTACGAAAATGTTGATGTTTTAATTTGTGATCACTGAAACTGCAATCCATGCGAAAGTAAGTATTTATGTCTTGGTAACAGCCGTTTTATGTTTGTTGTTAGGTCGCAGACTTTTTTGATTTTTAAGGACTGCGAATAAATTAAGAAAACTGTTACTCAAAAAATATACAACTAAACACGAACCTACTATACATAGAATGAAACTGCCAAAGCAAACGGCAGTCATGGGGACTGAGAAAAAAATTTTGTTGGTGCAAACAAAATTTGTTTGAATCAACCAAATCATTTGTTTGTATAGGGGCAAATAAATATTTGTTTGCTCGTACCAAATTATTTTGTTCCCTCGATTTGTTTGAGGCAAATAGCTGAATTTTGTTAGCAGTACGAAATATTCAGCTCGTCATAAAACTATTTCATTGGCCATATCGGATGCACGTGCAATATTTTAAGAACTAAAAAAATTTTATTTTATAAACTTGAAAAATTTCTGAAATTTTAAGAGCTAAAAAAAATAAAAGTATGGCCGCGCCGGGATTTGACCCATCATCTCTTCACTTAACACTTTCAATTCATGACCTAACCAACTTTTTTTTTTAATTTTTTTAAATTTTTTTTTTTATTTAAAAAAGTTTGGTGCGGTGTTGATGTGGAAGCTTCCGCATCAACACTGCACCAAACATTCCCCCCTTTAATGCGACGTAATTCAAGTGACCCCAGCACTTCTCGTGAGACAATTTGTATAGTGACAATTTTTGAGACCCAATGGACAAACACCAATTAACACCCAACCAGACCTAGGAATCGAACCCAGAACCCCTCGTATCCAAGTCGGTCGCTCAACCAACTGAGCTACGAATGCTCCCACGGCAGTGATATTGTTATTTGTATAGGAATAGTTACGTCGTGCACGGCAGCACAAAGAACGAGTCGTGCAGCTGCGGTGTTTTTCAAGTTTATAGCATTTTATTTTGTGATCAATCGAATTAACCACTTTGAAATTGTTATAGCTAAAATTTAGATACTAAAATTATGCTGATTAACAGTTTAGACGTCCTACTTGTGGCACAAACTTATATTTTGAATGTTGAGGTATACAGTATTCGCCATCTTATCGCTTACGTACGCCAGCCTGCCATCTTCCGCAAGTCAACCAAATGTATTTAGTTTCACCAACAAAATCATTTAGTCCAACGAAAAAAAATTGTTGGTTCAAAGCACTTAACTTATAACTAACAATATTATTTTGTTGACAAGTTGTAACGAGTTGTTTGTTTATACAAAATATTTATTCGACGTCCTGTAGTAACCAAATATACGTTTGGCACAAACAAAGTGCGTTTAAATAAATAATTTGGTCGAATGAAATAATTAGATTTGTTTAGATGACTCGATGCTCGGTCTTACCAACAAAATATTGTTTAGCTGAAGCAAACATCACCCAAACAAATATATTTAGTATAATGAAACAATTCTTTCTCTCAGTGGCGATGTAAGATTTCCCAGTCCGCTCTTTTGTTATGTGCCACATACTTTTGACAATGTACACTTCCCCCTTGTGATTGGAGCAGTAGTTCTCAAACTAAATTAACTTTCCTGTATGTAGGAATATCTAACATACAAAAAAAACCGTGTCTTTTTTAAATGTAATTGTTTTAGTTCGCTTGTTATTATGCTTTATTTTCATAACGTTGTTATTTATTGCCGATTTCGTTGTTTTGGAACACTCTGTGGCAGGATTTGTCTTGGAGTTATCTTCCCCTCCACGTTTTATTCTGCTTTTCTTGTCTGACTGGGTAATCATCCATAGGTAGGGACAGAAATGTTTCGCGAATTCAATTACTTGCATGTTAGAATCGACTATCCCATGCATACTCAAGCCCCGACTATCTGTCCACCAGCTGCTACTCAGTGGAACAGCAGACAAGGAGCGAATAGACAGGGCTTGAGTATGCACAGTACAATGGATTCTAGCATGCAGGTCATTGAATCTGCGAAATTTTCCTGCCCGTATCCATACGTAGAGGTAGTGGAAAGTCGCGAGAATCTTTCATGCCAGCTATTCTCTAAAGCATTATATCGTCCTGCGTCTGGTATAATTGCAGGACTCTAATGCGGCACGGTTTATTTGTTTACAAGTTAGCAGCTATCCTTCAACGTCAAAATAGTTAAATAGGGACATAACAATTATTAAAACAGAACTTCGGAAATGAGCACGTTATATTGAAGCCTAGCGAACAGCCAGATTTCCCACGGTAATTAGAGCCAGTGATTTTTGGTGAAAATAATTTTGAAACAATTTGTTTCAATGTCTTACGTGCACACCCGCAACTCTGATTCGCGGTTATTGGCAGAATATAGTAGGGCAGAGGCGTGGCTTATTTGACTGCACCAACCAGAGCAATGTTACCGCGACACCACACGTTAGTAATTTGCGGCTGTAGTGATAATCCAATGACTAGAGACCGTAATAATTCGCAGGTTCACTGTGTACTCTAGCTTCTCATTGGCTGCTCGCTGATACATTGATACCACGTGATTGGTAGAGCCCACGATTTTTGGTGAAACGAATACTGCAACAATTTGTTTCAATGCCTTATGTGCACATATGCAACCCTGCTTCATGGTCAGCGATTGTATGTTTTTAACTGTCAGCGTCTAGAGTTGTACCTGCAAATCACAGACGTGTGGCGTCGCAGTAACCTTCTTTCTATTGGCACAGTCAAATGATCCACGCCTACATTCTGCCAATAACGATGGAGCAGAGCTGCAGATGTGCACGTAAGGCATTGGAACAAACTGTTGCAGAATTCTTTTCACAAAAAATCGTGGGCTCGAATGATTTAGCCTGCAATTACTTGCTGCTTCATTATTTGCTCGGCGCCTACCGAGACGTGTCAAATAAAGTCAAGATCCAGTTAACGAAAGTGGCACGAACTGACAGTTGTTTGAATTATGTCTTGTGCTCAAAAGAAAACGCGAATTTTTCAGATCTCTACCCACGACCGTATTCGTAGGTACAGCCACGGAATTTTCGCGAAAATATTTCAGCTCCATTTGGTTTCAGTGTCTTACGTCCACATCTGCAGTTGGACTTCGAAGTCAGCGACTGGGAATTTTAACTGTCACGTGTCTTGGGATTTTACCCGAAAATAACAGATACGTGGTGTTGCAGTAACCATATTGTGATAGGCACAGTCAAATGAGATGTCACTTTGCAAAGAAATGCTGCCAATAACCGTGAAGCAGAGCTGCAGATGTGCACGTCAGGCACTTGAACAAACTGCGGCAAAAGTGAGTAAAAAAACTTCTACTACTATCTGGGAATGATGTGATATGACACTTTGAGTGATCGTTTCGTTTTCCCTAACAAATAAACCATTATCGTTTTGAAATGTTAATCTGGTAAAATGTGGGAAAAGTAAAAGGGGCGAGAGACATAATTTTCTCCCTCAGGTTTACTTAAAGGGGGCAGCTGTCCCTTTCTGTCAGCTGTTTGCACGGCCCTGGAGATATTGACTGATAATTTGTGAGGGCAGCTGTAGAACGCGACTAATATATTTGGTGCAAAAAGTAAAAGGTTAGGTACTGTAGGCAAAACATGAAGAAAACGGTAAATTGGAAATCAATTTTCGAAATGTCGGAAATTGGCAAATATATTAATTTCAATGTATTTTGCTAGTGTAATACAAGGCATTCCTTGTATGTATGTGATGGAAGGGGGGGGGGTGGAGATAATTTTTCTCAGTTTTTGAAGATATCTCACGAACAATCAGGTCAAGTGAATATTTTCAGTACATAAAACAAAGTAACTTAGATAAAAGTTTCCACTAAAATGGTCTTACTTATAGTTACCGTTTTAGAATAAGTCACATGTGGTTTCATGTTCATTTACATATGATGTGGTACCATGGCTACCACGTATCCTGTATAAATATTCTGTCTCGATAGAATGAGGTAAAAATGAAAGAAACGAACTATCAGGACTAGTAGTTTACGATGACAAATAAAACTGTACTTTTTTTAAAGGTTGCTAGGGGTCTTAATTTTATAAGCTTTAAAAATGATTATGTAGTAAAACATTTATCTTTAGAAATGACCCACACTTTGACACCTTCTAGCACAATATGTCGTGGTAAAGAAAAATATAATTTTATCTAGTTTCACGCCTGTATGGAAATTGTCTTGCTACACTAGATATTTATTTATACGTTTGTGAAAAACTAAGGAGGGAAGGGAGGGAATATTTTTAATGGCTCCTATTATCACCATTCATCAGCTCCCAACGAAAATTCTGGCCTCTTAAAAGGTCACTAAGATGATCACCCGTGACAAATTTCACAACTTTGAGAATTTATTTAACTATTTTATCTATTTTGTCTGGGCGACCGTATAGAATTATACGTTATCATGCTGTACTGAGGCAGGGTTTAAGTAACTTTTCAAAGCAACTATT
>PNEQ01112839.1:30246-83591 GCA_003012365.1 Medauroidea extradentata
TTCCCATTCTACGTACACTGTTCAGCACCGCTTTGGAAATACTCGGGAGCGTTCGTTTATCCTCGGAGATTGAACGCAAAGGTAGCGCCATATTATTAATTTTTATAGTAGTTTCATAACATAGCAAAATCGTCGTTTGATTAAGCGCACAATATTTTTTGATATTTAAAACTAACTTAAACTAACCAAAAACTAACCTAACCTGGGGAGATGCCCGGCTCAATTGCCGAGGATGACCGAATGTCCCCGAGCATTTCCGAGGAGCCAGAAAGTTAACACGACGCAGGTCCGTGTCGACGGGCGGCGTGGCGCAGGGCACGCAACGTGTTTCACGGCGAGCTCGTCGCGTCCCGTCGCACCGCTCCGTGTCTGCGCCGATGCATTATTCAGCGGACGTAACCTTGCCCGGCGGAACACGAGACGAGACGCGGCCGTAGGTGCGGAGAGATTTACGATTGCTCGGGCCCGCGCGAACCGGAAGCTGTAACTCTCCCACACACCCCCTCTCAGACGCCACACCCCTCACACAACCCTTCAAGTTTCGCCTTTACGCGCGTCCCTCTCCACCCACGTCATGGAAGACACGTATTCTAGTATATGCTCGCGTAACCCCGTAATGACTAATGGCCTACTCGCCTAACGCGCCCGCGGCGATTGGTATTACAGACACACTCTGCGTCGGAGAAGGTTACGTGCCGACGTCCCCCTTTCCCATCCGTCACCTATGATAATGAGACACGCGAGCGAAACGGTAAATCACGCCCCATATTTCTTAAAACTATATCCTGCGGAGAAAGGAGAGCAAATTATTTCACCCACCTCTAACATGCAGTCGTTTACTTCGCCACTTTAAACAAGTCCTCAAGTAGGGATTATTTTGTAACCCACTGGAGGCAATTAAAAAGGGAAGCAATATGAGCTACACTGGTACACATATCAAGAATAATTACCAGCTTTATGTTTGCAGCAGTAAATTTACGCGTAGTGTTGTAGCAGTAGGAATTTTTTGTCTGTGGAACTTTAAAGCGGAGACCTGTAATATTATATGGACAAGGTTATGCAAAAAGGTACCATCCCACGTAGTGATTTATTTTGAGATAATCATACCAAATAGAAGGTGAATGCCCGAAGGGCCAAAATATGTCCTACAAAAAAGAACAATCATTAAATCATAATTAAAAAAAGAGGGGCCTAGAAAAAAACTGTTTATACCAAGTTTAGAAGCACACAGTAGACTTTGACCTCGAATATCTCAGTCCTAGTGAACTGCGGCTTGGTTCCTTTTTGCGTCACTACGTCCATCTGTATACTGATTGATTGAAGAGATTTTGAATAGCACGTAACACCTAGGTCTTAAGAGTGCGTAGTAGATAAATAAACACTGAAAACATCAGTTGAGTTCTACGCTTTTTTCGAAGCCAATATGGATAAAATACTCAATGACAATCCTAGACAATTGTATTTGCCAACTTTATGAGTGAATATTTATCCAAAATGACTAATTCGCTACGCGTGATCTCTTGCGCCGCAGTTAAATGCACGAGGTTCCGGCGTCAGAGATTGTGCCTCAGAAGTTTGTATCACTGGAAACAGTTTTGTTTAAAACGTTGGCCAAAACTATTGTTCAGGATTGCTATAGTTTAATTTCCGCAAATTGGCCTCAAGAAACCTACAGTTATAGATTAATACTTTCGGCATTGAATTATGTACCACACCCTCTCAAGCGCTGGTGAGGGATGACATGATGTATGGTGCAGCGCCGGAATGAGGGTGGGGGGGGGGACACGAGATCCTCTAAAAATACGCCGACCAGAGACATGATTCCCACATGCAAAATATGGGGATCGCCTAGATGAGAGGTGAGTACGCTAACCACTGCGCCAACCGCAATCGTATTGCTATAGTATCACCTTGTTATTTTTGAACGATTCTTGCAATTGAGGCCAAATTACAAATTAAAGAAGTATTTTGGACATACGCCACTGCAGCAAATGGTGTCTCACAGAAAATCAGATAATACACACAAATAAACAGACAAGTAAACAAAGAAATTTACTGTTTGCAACTGGCGGACAAAGGTACAACTCCACAAGGAATTCAGTCAGTGATTTACAAGACAACACAAACGAGACAGTTGCAAACAAAGTACTTTTGTTTGTTTACTTGTACGTTTGTTTTGTGTATTCTCTGGTTTTCTGTGAGACACCATTTGTTGCAACGGCATGTGTCCAAAATTATTTATTAGTTTGTAACTGTCATCGCCTTAGGCTGCAATCTCGGGAGATGCTGAGGTGAGCCTGAACTGCAGTAGGTGGCTCACAACTCGCTGGTGTTTGTGAAGGACTGGAACCGTGTTTTCAGCTCGGTAGTTGAGTATGTTGAACAAGTGTGCGATGGGTTGTTGGGATGGTGGGCAGTAGGGGAGTCTGATGCATGTTCGTGCTAACAAGGACTTGTGGCAGGTACGAGGCCTTGGGGTGGCGTTGTGTCTCATGTTCAAGGGAGGGGGTGGTTCCTGCATAAGAAGTAGCTGATCTCGAAAACCAACCCCCTTTTAGTAACCACAACGTAACCTGAAGTCCTCCGCAGATGCTCTTTTACCATCTGGAGGGTAACAAAAAGTACGACGTTCCTCGTAAGTACCACACATGTAACACGGGCTTTATCTATCTCGGCAATAAAAAAACTAAATGTTCGTTTCCTGGCTCAGTGAATCAATCGTGAACTGTTCTCGTAGGGCGTGCAATAAAATACTGACTTATATTATTTCAAGAAAATTAACGTCACATACTCTGGGTGCCTACTGCCGCCCGTCTTTGTTTTCAGTTTCACTATTCTGCAATATTATTCGCGACGAATGATATCATGGGGTGCCTACCGCCGCCCCTGATATCCGAAACAAATAACTGGAAATTGGAGACCTTCGTTCTCCCTCGACGTCCGCGGCCAAATGCCTCGACCCACTTTCTATATCGCAACTCTTCTCTTTCTTGGCGGGAAACCACCCTCCCAGTCCAGTGGTCACGAAGGGGTGCCTCCGGCCAATCAGTGTCGAGCATTCTACAAAGCTCCGCCCTCAGAGAACAGATTCCGTCTCAATTCATTTCGCCGTCTTTTATTTTCAAACTGAATTTTTAATCTACAATTACATATTTTAAATAAACCCCTAAAAATGGCACGTTACAAAAGAAACTCGACAAAAGCGACACTGGTAAAAGCGACAAGAATAATATGGCATATATGCGCGGGGCACTAAATTGTCATGCAGTGTTTTCTTAATTTCTGCAGGGCTTATGAGCGGTGACCCTGCTACTATGTTTGTGATAAGTATTACGTAAAATAAAATA
The DNA here is from genome assembly GCA_003012365.1 of Medauroidea extradentata. Taxonomy (NCBI): domain Eukaryota; kingdom Metazoa; phylum Arthropoda; class Insecta; order Phasmatodea; family Phasmatidae; genus Medauroidea; species Medauroidea extradentata. Next base: position 33,594 of record PNEQ01112839.1, read on the forward strand.
AAAGTCTAGCGTTCTGTTTAACAGATAAGTTTGGTTTGGTCCGAAGAGGAAACACAAGTTTTAGCCATTTTGAGCTGCCACATATTGATTGTAACAGGCATATCGTATTTTTTTTCGAACACAGAAGCGTAGTTTGAAGAGTGAATTCGTTTAATCTATAAACATATTGGGAAAATTTTTTAGCAGTTTCACGTAAAAATAATACCCACTACGCACTACAACACAATTTATACTCTAGGCGAGTTGAGGGCATCGCCTACCACATCCTTCAATGCGCTGTAATGTGTGGGGAAATACGTTTTTCATACGGAACAACCCCACGCGTGTCCATTGTGCCAAAGTATAAAAAGAAAACACACATTGGACAAGGATGGAATGTCGATTGTTAAGACAACATAGTCATTAAAATTACTCTCCTCCAACATACATAAGAACGGTCTTTTCAAGCTATCGTACATCAAAATGTACCAACCATATGTATGTGAAACTCGGATAGAAAGGCACGCTGAATTTGCTATAGACTTTCCACCAGTAAAATTACATGGTTACCGTTTAAAACTCCGTAGTAAAAAGTGGACTGGTGGGAATGTTTTACGCCTACTAAGCGAAAATGTCGCATTTGATACACGCTTCAAGGCCTCCCTTATAGTGTTGTCGCTTCTGAGCCTGTAGCACGTTGGTAAGTTCGTGTAAATATGCGTATATTGGGCTGTGGGATGCCTTAGAACACTACTTGTTAGGCAGTTTCAACTTAACATAGACAACTCTTCATCATTTGGCTTGTGACATTTTTCGAAATGTCAGAATTCAGTATTCCGAGACAGGCAACTATATGTCAGAAAGGCACATTCATGATCTCCGGCAAAATATCAAGATCCATGCGCCGTTGTCATGATACACATACGTTATTGAATCTGGCGGTAGATAGCTTCTTTCAGAAATCCTCTGCGGTGTAAATTGCTATTGTGAAGTGTAAGCAGCACCTTGCACAACTAAAAAAAGTAGTTCGTTGAAGTAAAATTTTGCATTACCGACCATTCGTTACCTATATCGAAACATTCACTTAAGACTCATCTACCAAATTATTTAACTGACCTTACATGCTGTATGGTGACTTTCTTATAAAAATTGCTAGAAAACCTCATATTGCAAATTTATAACCTAAATAACGTTGTGTGTGTTTTTCTTTTAAAACGCTTTCTCTATAGGCTATTATAATGATAATTTTATTTTAAAATTATATGTAACTTTTGCTATTGCCACGTTGTTATTGGACCTACACAATTATACAGGATGCGTCCAACAATAACGGTCAGTCTGGTTACGTTTACAATTGTGGGTGATAGAGCTTGCGTTCACTTAATGCAACGAGTTCCTATTTATGCTGTTTTTGCGTGTTAATTTTTTTAAATCCTGTAAGGGAGCAGACATCGCAAAATCGTTGCTTCGAAGTGTTGAGAATTGGTTGTACTATGTGTCCTATTTTTTTAACATAAGTTTCTATAATTTTGGCTAGATATAGACTTAATTTAATTTACTTAAACTCAATCACTAACAAAAATTATAAAAAAATTATGTTTTGAAAAAAATTATAGGCTACATGGTACAAACAATTTAAAACATTTCTATGCAACGGTTTTGCGATATCTGCTCCCGTTCAGAATTATAAAAATAAAGATTCTAAAATAGCATAAAAACGCACCCGTAGTTTTAACGTTATGGAGAACCAAAAGGAAACTGTGTTTCTCCGAAAACAGATATCTGTTCACAAATTGTAAACGTTAGAAGGTATATACTGTTTTTTTTTTTCCGGAAAATAATTTAAAACGAAGACGTTTTAATACATACCGTTATGCTTGCATATTATGTAGACGTTACGTACGCGTATGATTGTTTTAACACTGTTGTTGATTTTGCCTATAAAAAACTTTAAAACCACAAAATTCGGTAGTTCTGGTGAAATACTCAGCGAATTATAAAGATAGCCTACAACGTATATTATTTATTATAATTGATTTTCTTAGTTACAATTGTACATTTTTTAAAATTAAGTTAGCAAATAATATTTTAATTCGGCCGTATACCTACGTAAGTAAAGCTGCTTTATTGACTTCCATTTTTAATGAAACAAATTTTTCTACTCTGCCTTAATAAAATACTTTAACTGTTACGTAAAATAATATGGTTTGAAACCAATTTGAATTGAAAGTATAAGTTATAATTTAAGTCTCTCAAAACTGTCGTTAAATCACACCTAGCCCAACTGTAACAGAGTTAAGTACAAAGATTGAAAATTATATCGTCTGCCATTTAGCTTAAATTATCGGATAATACCAAGGGAAAAATTATAAAATATTCTTCTCAGAGGCATATTATCGGAAGTATTTTGATTGGTAATTTTAGACTTAATTTATCTGAACGAGTTTGTCAGCCAATTTTGAATCGTTTCTTATATTGTTAGTAAAGTTTTAAAAAGAGAATTTCTCTCAAGAAGATGATTTCATAAGGCAAGAAATTAAGTCTAAAATCATACATGACAGAGAGACGCTTTTTGTGAAAATTCTATAAAAATAAACTATCCTGAATCCGTATTACAGACCCATGCCATTTTTATTTATTGAATTACTTTTTTTTGTCTGTTAATTCCACCCGAAACTCCTATAATCTTTTTTTAGAGGCTGACTAGAGTACATTGCATTCAAATAGATACTTCACTTAATTAATTCGTTATCAGTGCATAGCAAAACAGCATAATTTCCTGGAAATTCTTGGCGTATGTGGAACTTAAAGAACGACAACACAGCGTTCACGATAAATCAACCAAATCCTTGCCTGGCCCATGAAATGCATATTTCAAGGAATTATTTTTTCATGGCCGCTAAAACAGAGTCCGGATAGCAGCGTTTCCAAGTGGAAAGACACATAAATACTATCCGACCCGACAAAAATCCTACTGAATTATTAACAGCCACTCGCCGTCTCGTCTGGATGTGGCTTCGCTTTTAAAAGTACCGTCCCCTTTTTGTTTCCGACAACGCTTCCGGGGTTGCCTAACCTAATATTGCTCACCGCCACGCAGTTTTTTATGTGCGTACATACGAACAAATTCTGGAGTTATTCGTAAATGGGACACTGAAAAATATAGGAGAGGATTTCAGCATATCAAAGCAAAGCAAGAGAAGCCTCAGTTAACTTTATAGTTGATAAAGGTACGAGATTTCAAATTTAATTATATCTAATTAACTTAGCACGCAGACAGGCGGCACGTGAAAATCTTACGCATTTACTTTTTAGACTCATGGAAGGGACTATATTTACGATAAAAGTAGTTATTTATTTCTGCTGTTGTTTTCTCGCAAAGTATACAAAGTGTTCCGGAATGTGTGTTGTGTGACGTGATTCGTTCGACATAAGTAGTTAAAAGTGGACACACATAATTGAATGAAGGCAAGGGTTTTGATAGTTACGAACAAAAATTGTATAATTGTAAAAATTTAGAATCTACTTGAGATTAGACAATTCCTGGGCAGTGTCTACCCGGCGCCAAGGCCTTAAACATGTGTAAAAGTGACTCGTAAAATCAACCTTATTTATATATGAAATTGAGTTTGCTGAATTGGCATCGAAATAAAATATGCAATCCCTAGTTACTCTTCTTTAATTCTAATGCTGCAAGTTCATACGTGTAAGTTAACAAATAACGTCATATTAGTAAATTAGTAAAACACGCTCGGCAGTAGAAAAAGAATTCATAGAAGTTTACAATCTTTAATCAATTTAACATTTTCATTATTGTATACATGTTTGTGAAGTCAATTCCTGGCCCTCGATCCTCCCGTTATGAACATACTGTAACTATTTTTTTTAATGGAAATACCTATTCACAATGTCTTTGACATTCGGAGACACGTTATAAGGATACTAGGTCTACTTTACCAAATGAACTAATCTTGAGTTTTTTAATTTGACGTATGTAGATTTTTAATGTAATAGTCAACAGGCTGACATATCACTCGCTAGCTGGAAATAAAGCATTTGCTGATTTGCAATTTCTGAATCCGTTATTGTTCAAGTTGATTTCTAGCCTGGAGTAGGGCGAGGCCTATTTACCTGGCCTGGGTAAAGTATTCTCAGTGCTGGGTTGGAGTGATTTGCCTGAATTAGACATACAAACAGAAAACCCTTACATACTCCTTGCGTAAAATAAAACTAACTTTTCGTACGGATGTGAGCGAGTGAGTTACGACGTGAATTCTAGATTATTTAGATATATTTAACTTCTGAAGATATTAAAACGAATATTGCTATACATAATGCTGAAAAACTGAATGTTAACAGTTTAGGGATACATTCATCAGATCTGAGAACAAAAATGTTATTTGAGCATAGGCATGGGGGCCTATTCTGTAACTTTTTAGTCTCTTATACTAGCTTTATACACAGACAGTTATCTTTACGACGATACTTGGTATTATGTAACTGAAAATGTTGCCGTGACTGTCCTTCAAAGGTCTCTTGACTCTCTGTATATAACGGGTCCTAGGACGTTGTTAAGAGACAAAGTTCATGAAAATGGCAGCCATATTTAAGTAGTGTTCTACATCCATCCTCGTTGGAGGACATCTCCGATTGAAAATTGATTGGATGGCGACAGAAATGCATTATTTTATTTTTTCTTAAACATGTAACACGTTTAGGGAATAACACCTCTGTGTATATTAACTTTAACTACCGACGCAAACGACAAATTCAATACAACACGCGTGCTGCTATCTCTTGGCCGGAGATACTAACACAGTGCCAGTGCTGCTATCTCAATAGCTTTCTACGAGAGACGAGTTGATGCTATAACTTTTAAAATCGGCATTATAAAGAGGAATAAATAGAATTTATATAAAACTTGATTTAAGTAATCATTAATTCAAAGCACGCTGTGAAATGAGATATAATATAATTTAGTAAGATGTATGCTGGTTTTCAGAGCACGTCCTGCAAAGTTGCTAAGTACGAGGGTTATTTTTTTTTTTTCAACCTCCGATCGGCTGTAATAAAAAAACGGGAATGAATTAGGTAATTATTTTAATGTCAAAAGAAACGTACATCTTTACACGACTTTTACACATAATCACCGTGCAGATTGAGGCGTTTGTCGTACCGATGCACCAGCGTGCCGATACTGAGGTGTGAGTTTGGCCACTCCACATGGTTGGTGGAAGGGGGTAAACACTACGTGTCGATTCGCGTACGATTACGAGTATCGATTAATGAGCATACTGTAATCGCAACAAGAAGTTTCAGGGGACAAGGCTGAATAGGCAGGAGGCATTATTCTTTATAGAGGGTATCGGCAAGCTGGTGCATCGGTACGACAAATGGAGAAATAGTGTAAAGATGTACATTTCTTTTGACATTAAAATAACTTCCTAATTCATTCACGTTTTTTTTATTACAGCCGATCAGAGGTTGAAAAAAGAACCCTCGTATATTGAGATTCTGGTAAAGAGAGGTGTTAGAGAATACGATATAAAGACAGTCGCAGGTGAAGATGTTTACCAGAGGTGGAGTTAGAGAATAGACCCCCTGGAAACGCACAGTGACAGTCTCAAGACATGGTGTATGTGGCGCACGGGCTGGGCCACGTTACTGGAACGCTGCATCAGACAATACCTGCCAATACGACTCGTCTGGTATGCAGTTGCCATTAGCTGAGGTGACATTCCACACTAGCATGATCCACCCGCACGCTATGCACTAACACATCATGTACTGTGAACCATACTGCGGAGTCGGTACTTTTTCCGACCTTTCTTCATAGAACATTTCCCCTCTCCCCCTTCTAAAATTGTCGAATGTTCCTCCAATATATTGACATGTGTTTTTGCAACATTCTGTTTTGCCTTCCTGCAAGTGTCAAGGCAGCGTCAAATTCGCAACACTGTATCAGAGCCTGTATATCACTGTGTTTCATTGTCGGTTTATGTAAGGTTGCCGGATTCGTTAAGGGCTTTGCGTATCAAGCTTGAGACCACGCAGTTTAACTGGGGAGTGAAATTTAAAATTGATTCTCTCAGTAAATAACATTTGAACATAACTCTTTTAAATAAAAAGGAATTTCAGTAAAATTTCTGAAAACCGAAATTTGCTGATGAGGAAGTTCTGTCCCCGTAAGCACAAGCACAAATTTGACCTCTTTCTGATACCAGCGCTTCTAGCGGCGGGAATCGTCCCTTGCCAAAATAATAGCAATAGTTTCCTATCCTGAGTATAAATAACCCTACTTCAGGTCAGGGAAAAATAAATTGATCACCTTTCCCTTTTGTTACACAACGTCAATAACTGAAATGAGCGGGGCGCCACCTACCGGAGTTGCGAGAGTCGCGGCGATGTATGTGTGTGTGTTGGGGGGGGGGAGGATGAGGGGTAGATTAACCCTCCGTGGACCGTGAGCTGAATTTCATTACCAGAGAGGTGGTGGTAGTGTTGGGCGGGATGGGGAGAGGGGGTGAAGGGCAGGGGTTGTTCCTATTAGGGACATTACGAGGGCAGCGAGAGGTCATCAGAGCAATTATCAAGGGGACGAGTGTCTGGCGACGACCCCCTCCCCTCCCGCACTGCTCTAGCATCCTTCATCATGCATCCCCCCTCCCCCTGCAGCACTCAAGGAACACACATCAATAATTGGGAGTCAACAGAGCGACGCTGGTTCATGGCCGCAGCCTGCTCTTGGAAGGAGAGGACCATTTAGCGAGCATCTCTCGCAGCCGTGCGCGCTACGTGATAGTTCCTCGATGTCTGCTATGTGACTGAGTGATGGTCTGCTCGGCCTGGCATCATACCCTGTCGCCAAGTGTCTTACCCGGAACGGAAACATTCCTGCTGTAGTTAAGCTATGATTTTCTTGTCAGTGATATGCTAAACGTGTCACCAGTTGTCATCACCAAGGCGATCCGGGTTCGATTTTCTACGGGGTCGGTCCACGGATTTTCGCATGTGGGAATCGTGCCGTACGATGCCGCTGGTCGGCGGGTTTTCTCGGGGATCTCCTGTTTCCCCCGCCCATTCATTCCGGCACTGCTCCGTACTCACATCATGTTACTCCCACCGGCGCTAAAGACCTAGATGTTAAGTGCTGACCAAAACCTCTTCACTCACCAACTGTCATTAGTAGTAGAATTTATCGTCACTTTGGCAGCCTGTGGTCTGACAAACATAAACAAGGAGGGAAGTAACCCTGGCTTATATAAATAAATTATCCTGGTGTTCACCTGCAGTCATTTCGCGGGACCATGGAAAGCCGAGTATTGGATGGCCGAACCACGAACCAAACTCGCGTCCTTTCGGACACGAGACCAATGTTTTACCACCGCAGCAACTCGTACGAAACAAATTTTATGATTAGAGTAGCTTTTGCTCGTGATTTTCTTTGCGTTGGTTTCAATTTAATGCGATAGTATATTTAGTACGTATGATACTTTTTTTTCCGATTACGAAGCACAGCCTATTTCAGTCGTGCAGAAGTTCAGTACAAGTACTCAAAATTATCTTAAGTAATTAGTAAAAAAAACTTTTCTATATAAATAATGTCCTCTATTTTTTTTGGTACGCCCTTCCACATCTCGCCCCCCCCCCCCCTCTTCAACAATTCGTACATAAATTACTGTCGGAAACATTTACGAGCCCCACACAACTCGCGAAAGTTTCATCGCATTCGGATAGCCCAGTCAACAAAAGAAAAAAAGAAAAAAACGCGTAGTTTTGAAAATTTGCTGAGGTGTAGGGGGAAGTATACTGAACAACATACTAAAAGTCCCCTTTGGCGGGGGTTGAGGGGGTTGAACGGGTGGTGGGGAAGCCGTTTAAATGTACTTTGGTTCTCCTCAAGTAGCGCTCAAACTATGGGATGTATCAAAAAATCATTTCCTTAACAAATTTAAGAGCATAAAATTTCCTACAAAATAGATAAGTAAAATGTTTCTATAAAATCAATAATTTAGGAAATACAGTATGTTGAAAATTGCATAATGTGGATGATTTTGTTATATTGGTTCCGTATGAAAAAAAAAAAGTAGGCGATAATTTAAATTGTGTTATGTCTAGCGTAAAAAATTATCAAAACAAGAGGGTGTACAAACCCATAAAACTCGTGATGATTATTATTGTGGACTTTATGAACATAACATGGAATGAGCGCTAGTTTACAAAAAACAGGGACTGAAATCCATCATACTTTTTTGTGTTAAAACATGCATATAACATAAATATTTTCAAATTGTCAAGTGTTACATATTTTAAAATCTGATACAGGATTATTGTTAGTTGAAACAATAACATTTCAATGGCAATGGGAAACACGTATGCAACAAATCGTCAAAATAAAAATAGTTCATATACATTTGTGCATATTTTAAATGTTCTGTTAAATATAATGAATATACGCTTTTTTAATAAAGATTTTTACTCATTTAATAATTACAAACGCCAGCATAAATGTTTAGTATACTTGTCTTTTTCGTTACTATATATATATATATATATATATATATATATATATATATATATATATATATATGTAGACATATACACATAATTTCATTATATACCCATAACCTATTACGGAATACAAAACACCTAAATTATGTCTTCTGCATAGACTTCATCAATTTGAAATTCTTCTTCTGCAGCTTCTTCTGATTGTGTACTGTTGATGCATGTACCATGGGCCAATGGCAGATTCCACAAACAGATAAGAATTTATTACCTGCTCTCCGACATCCACATCTAGTGGAAAAATTTGTTTAGAACTGTGTCAGGAGCCACCGGGTCCAATGTTTTATTTATTGGAAATAGGGATTCATATTCTCCTTTGGCCCATCCCCACTGATCAGGAGGTTCTTCTCGCCAGCTTGTGACACATGGTGTAGATGAGGGGTTATAAAATATTTCAGCAATGTCTCTTATCAGGCTTTGTTATTGTTGCTTTACATTTCTTATAAATGGCTGAGGTCGTATCACAGCCACTGAAGGTGCGAAGAAAGAGTATGGATTGAGCAAATGGTAGTTCTTGGAGTGAGTTTGTTGAATATAATTTTGTTTCTAATTTTCTCCTGCTAGACTTAAATATGTGGTGGCGCCAAAGCAGTCAGGAGCACTACCAAGTCCACATCTTCCCATATTACAACCACAGTAGAAGTAGTGCTTGCTTTCTCTATCCCACATTTCACGATGGTAGCATCAGCGTCACCTGTAGGGACCTTAGTTTCTATTCCTCTGGCAGTTATTATTAGAACAACTTTAAATAACATTTGTCATAATTTGAAGTAGTAGTTTACCTATACATTTAAATGACTGCCTACTTTTTTTAAGTAAATAACCAGCATAGCAAGAAGTTTCAAAATTATGCAATTTTCTACGCCCTGTATTTTCTACATTATTAATTTTATGAAAACATTTTATGTATTTTTTGTGTGGGAAATTATATTCTCTTTGATTTTGTAAATAAAATGTTTTTCTACATCCCATAGTTTAGGCGCTACTTACGGAAAACCAATGAAATTTACATTTAAACGGCCCCCACCCCCGCTCGCCAATCTCCAACGGGGACTTCTAGTATGTTTGTTGTTCAGTATACTTACCCTCAAACCTCTATAAATGTTTAAAAAATACACGATTTTTTTCCTAATGAGTGTTTTTTTAACTTATTGCCTGGACTAATAGGATCGCATACGTTACACAGGATAGCCAGAAACAAACACATAATAAGTACACTACGGAAAGCCTGGACTGAATTCGAGGCGAAAATGCTAGTGGTAAAATGTTGTACGACATTTTACGTGCACAATGTGGCAACACTGCACAGAAAAAGTCCATCTTGCGCTCTACGTCCAGGTATTATTTGATGTATATAACTTCCAGTAAAGGTAGAATCATATTTGGACTGCTCGGGATTTTAACCTGCACACATAATATGCAGGTCAGAACAGTAGCATAAACATAAGTAAGATTATCTGTGGCGCACAAAATGGGACTAACTACAGTGCAAATTTTCATGTTAAGGAACATAAAAAAAAATAATGTCACGCAAATAGAGACGTATGTTTCTACTTCAGCAAAACTGTACAACAGAAAAAAAAGAGTGCACCACACTTTAAACAGCTGTTACTATTTTTACCTGTTTATAGATAAACTCGTACTTAAATAACTTTTTTTAATGGATGTTGTATTCTACCATTTCCTAAACACATTCACTCTTTCTCTTGAAACACCATGGATAAACTGTTCACGTCAAGGTGACAGCTTCTTGTATTATATTATGGCTATGCTAATTTTTTTCTTTCAGAAGTCTTATACCTCTCAACCACTTTTTAATAAACATTACCACTTGTTAAATAAACAGACAAGCTATGAACATTTCGTTTATTAAAATTGTTATCCCTTAAGACTGCAATAAAGCATATTTATTAATGATTCAAGTCTGTTGAAAGGGATTTAAAAAGTGCTCACATTACTGAACAGCTAATACGTCAGTCATCATAGCATTTATACGTCGTAGCTAGATTTCATAGCAAGTTTGGTGAAAGGACCTGTTCTATTTGGTTGCGTGTTCAACACCAGCTTGAATTCATGACCAATCACATTCAGTTTCATAATGTATAGTAGGCCTACCTCATGGGCGTCATAGTTTAGGCCAAGAAAGGGGATAGGAATAGGTAAACCGAAATGTTTCATATGTTTTTTATAGAAAATACCCGTAATTTCTTTTACACTTATAAGAACCATAATTTAAATGTTTTAAGTAAATATAGCTGCCAAAACCAATACACGCAATTAAAAAAAAATGTACTTACAAAATATGTAAGTACGGTTTCATAAGCACATTAAAAAAGAAATGTGATACGAAAGGTTGTTTCATATTAATAGGCGAACTTTCATAAGCATTAAATACATCAGAAAAAAAATTCTAAAAAAAAAAAAAAAAAGTAATTTAAGTATCTTCTAAATACTAATACTTAAAATAGGCTGATGACAATTTACAAATACTGTTTGTAATCTAGACACATAAATAAAGACTTAGCCGAAACAGAAAAATTGAATTCGAATGCGCTTTACCGAACAAATTATTTCCCTCGGTACACGCAGGACCATTAAAACGGTTTGTTATGTGACTAATTGTCTTTAAATCACTTTTGATTTCAATAGAAGGTTTTATTATTTCATTGATTTTTGGGTTAGTAGTTAAGTTAAATGTAGAATAAAGATAAAAAATGCATAACGCATCAAATCGACGAAATTCTAGTATACTTTCATGAAATATTTTTTTTCGATTTGATGCTATTTTGATTCGTGTGATTTGAGGTTGTGCTACGACACTGCTATTAAAACGACTAACCAATCAGAGGTTAGATCGCCGACGACACATACGGCTGTGATAGAACATGCTCTAATGCAGCTACGATTGTCGTTTGCGAACAGGAAGAAGAATAAAAATTTTGTAAATAAACAGCGTTAAGAAGAATAATACCAACGTAAGCAAACAGCAGAACTGAACGTAAATGTGAATAAAAAAGATTTCGGCAAGATGTCGAGTTTATATTAATTTCGAATACCATCAACAATTAATAACAGGTTGCCAATTTAATCCTTCATCTGTCTCATTTAGCTTCATTTCTGCCGACAGAGACCACTGCCCGTCGTTTTCGCAGAATTGTAGAATCGAGTGGCGAAATTTCGCTTGCGGCGATCGCAAATGGTACATCGCTGTCGATGAAAAAGTATTTATGTAGCAGGAAAAAATGAAACAGATAGGAATGATATTTGTGTCACAACTTAAAAAAAAATAAAAACCTCTACTTATCACCGTAAATCTGAGTGACTTGGGAAAATTGTACAGCAATTGTTTGTTTCTAAACGTGGTAGCTGTGAGTAAAAATTAATGTAATTTAATGTGGTCAATTATTATTTAGAACTATTCGTGTGTAATTTCTTCTGCTGTCGGCACACACACATAGAAACTTTTTTTTATGTCTCTCGTACGTCCCAAGTCCATTCAATACACCTTTTCATTAATGAACCGGTTTTAATTAGTTTGGAATAGTTTTCTTCTGTTTTTTTTATTGCGATTTGTACTTTGTCACTTTTTCATTCAATACAATACAAATCTTAATTGTTTGATAATATTGGTGGTTCAAGATATGTTTATAGCACATTTCTTATCAACATTGCTATAAAATAGAGTTCCATTAGCGTAGAATTTGTTTGTAACATTTTTGTGACTAACCTTTTGTAATTAACATTATTGCTGCTATATTTTTTGCGTGAACTGGCCTGTAGACTAATATGAGAACATAAACAATACGCATAGAAGAATTTACTTGCGCGTGTGTATATATATATATATATATATATATATATATATATATATATATATATATATATATATATATATATATATATACACACACATATATTTGTGTGTGTGTGAGCGCGCGCGCGCGGTCTCATATAAAATTGTTAGAAACATAATGGGAGGGAAAGAGGAATTGTTAAATCCTGATAGTAAAAATTTATATAAAAAAATGGATGTTTAAAACTTTGCTAAGTAATTAAATTGTTTATTTATTTTAGCATGAAATTAAGTTATTTGACCAAAATTATAATAATAATAATTTTTTTTTTTTTTTTTAAGTTCCATGTGATAGAGATAATGGTTTAACGCTGGAAAACTTAACTCTTTGCATGCTTTCAACGCATGTTAAGCCTAAGAAAAGATTACTGGCTTATTGCTTGTACGTAAAGCTGTTACCCTATTTGACAGAGCCAATAAGACTCTCTCGATATTGTAATATTTTATGCCTATTATTGGTCTGAAGACATGTACTTTACGTCAGGCGTATATCACCCAATCATACATGTCACAAGAAACTACAGTGTTTTCAAGGGTATGTTGGCACAACACATTTCCGCGATGTACCATCATTATCATTTTTCTGTAACATGTTTGCATCTTGGCCAATTTCACATAATACGTTTCTAGCGACGAGTTAGATAATGTGTAGCGGTTAGCGAAAATAAGATAATTCTTGAATATTCGGTTCTAACTTAACATCGTTCGTCGTGCTTGTGGGCTGTTGAACGTAGTTTTTTGACTCTGTATTTTGGTCTTTCAGATTATGTTCTTTACACGTTCTCTTCATTCACCGCCTTCATCCCTTCTTGTTTTTCTCTCGCCCTCTCGGTCCCTCTCTTATCCTACACCACTTCACTCACCGAGCAGCAGGATTCTTCTCCCTTTTCATACTGCCTTCTGTGATCTCTGAAGCGTGGTTCCAGCTATTTGCTTCAAGCCTCCCCCCTCACGAAATACTTCGATTTACAAGTCTTGTTAGCTTCCGGTTTATAGCCTCTGGGTATGTTCCGCGCCCTTTTTTATTTGACATTTTATTGATGTCGGTAACTTTCTTTAATATTTCTTTGCCGTGCTATGATATTGAACTTCTCAGCGATAAGAGGCGGTTTGGAATGATATAGCTTGCTTTTTTATGTATGTTTTTTGATATTTGTCATTTATTTCTTTACTGCAGTATAACTTTGTCTCGTTTGGCGTATCGTAATTGTATGCCACGCAAAATTACGAGACGGCAGTTTTGCAGCTCAAAAAACTCTTGTTCGTCGTGTAAAAGAAATAAAATTATAAAACATAACAAACCAATCAACTAAACTGCATTAGTTAAAAATGTATATAGTTTGGAGTCAACAGCAAAGGTGTTCGTTGGCTGAGGGAGCCCAAAACCAAGTTCATAACATAGTTCGTAGTGTGTGTTCTTTTAAGGTGGCCGCCTAGGTGGATTGGTTTTGCACGTTCGAGGCCTACAAGTACGGAAGCTATAAGGACAACACTACACCGCATCACGCCTCTCCTTGGCCTCTGGGTACAATAACAGAGCTTCTCGCTGACAACTCGTCTGTATGAGACGTTCAGTGGTGACCTTACAGTTGATTACGTAATATTGAAGATAAAGTTGTATCGTAAAATATTCTCCGCTACGACTTTTATACCTAAAAAGGGTCGCGAAAGCACCCGTTTTCGCATTTTTTGGCTGTAGAAAGTATGCTTGAAGGGCGCGGTGTACAGCAATTTTCATCGGAATGTTTTTATTTTCATATTTGTACCAAATATTGTTTTCTTGTTTTTTACACAAAATGTGACTAAATTTTGATCTTAAAATTGTTTTTATCTCGCATGGTTTTTTGCGAAATGGCTCGTTAAAGCCACTAGAACCAACTCACTCACCAAAATGAAAAAATTCGCAAAGAATAACGATGTTGCAGGCTACAAGTTCAGCTTTGTTAAACCACAAAATAAAATAATTTTGTATTTTAAAAAATATTGAATTTTTTATTTTAAATTTTAGCATTTTTATTTAAATACAAAAAGTTCTTATTCTTTGTTTTATGTATGTGAAATTGTAGCCTGCGATGTCTTCATCCACTGTGAGTATTTTTTTCAGTTTGGTATGTCAGTTAGTTTTAGTGTAGTCCGTAAAACGGAAACATGCAAATTTTGACTTCAACAAGCTATTACACGAAAACTATTAGAGATAAAAAAATTAAGAGCAAAATTTGGTCACATATTTTTATCTTAAATAAGAAAAAAAAAATATCTGGTGCAAACAAAAAAATAATCATATGGTGATGAAAATTACTGTAAAACACGCCCTTAAAGGTGTTCACGTGGCAAAAACTCATAATTTTATATTTGCACGACATAGTGATAGTTTTACAGTTACTTGTGAAACTTTTTTGCTCTCGTAGTTTTCCCATAGCGGCATGTGAAAGTCAAAATTTGCAAGTTACGGGAACGTGCTAATTACAAAAAGCAACTGGCTTACGCGAATGAAATAATTTACACTGAATTTAGACAGTGTGGATCATATGCTAAAAATATTAAATCACACACTACAGTTACTTTATATTTAAAAATAAAAATCTAAAAATAACGATAGTTTTCTTTACTTATGGCCAATTTTTAAAAAATACAAAGGGACTGTGTTGTGTGGTTTTCAATCTTTTAGCACATGGCCCGTACTATCTAATTTCAGTGTAAATTATGTCGTTCGATATAGTCAGTTGGCTTTTGTTATTAGCATGTTCCCGTACAAATTTTGACTTTTCTACATGTCGCTACGGGAAGATAATGAGAGCTAAAAAGTTTCATAAGTGAAAAATGTTGTCATAACTGTCTATGAAACTAACAATATGGCGTTCAAATATAAAATAATGCATTTTTGCCACGTGAACGCCCTCAATGAGTAGTTGCGAACCTAAAATGCGTACTTACAAGTGTAAAGTTATTTGAATGATATTCCTCAGCAGACATCATTCATGCGTTATGAACAGTTTTCGAATAATCTTGTAACGGCCGACGCTATGCACACTACTCGGCGCATGTGTTTCATGTATAAAATAATACGTGCTGCACGCTAGCACCATTTAGCTCTAAAGGCGAGGAATTTTCTTGAGCGTTTCCACTTACAAACTGGATTGTCGAACTCGTATAGATGTTTATAATTTACGGACATTTTAATTAAAGTTGCACGTAATCATAGAGTTTAAAAGTAAAATATAGGCTCAAGTTGACTTGTGTGTTCGCGCAGTCTACCTAGAGCGGGGAGAGGTCATCAAAATGACGTAACATGACTCGCAAGCAATGAGGGCAGATTCATGCAGCCATAAATCAAGGACATTTCATGTCCCATAATCATAACCGTAATGCTCCCAGAAAATAAACTACCCGAGAACTTTTTTTTTTAGGAGGGCTGGTAGGGGATCTTAGTGATTTATGGAAGGCATTAGGTCGCCAGTCTAGGTTGAAATATTCTCGAGGGAGTGAGCGATTTTTTCCTGTGCTCGTTCCGTTCAACCACCGTGGGTCGCAGAAAACAACTGAGTAACTGAGTTAAAACCAATAATGTGGTACTTTCTGCGGTGCGGAATAACGTATATTTAGCAGTAGGATGCATTAGCATAGTAACTGTTTCAAAGTCACATTTGTAGGTATCTTGGTACGTAGGTTAATAACATTATTGCTAAGATAAATTTCTTTAGTATTTGTGTACTCCTTTTTTGCGTATCATGAGTTATTCTACACTTGATTTGTTAGGAAATGTAGATTTTCAAGAACTTAAGGAGCCCACCTATCTGCGCGTTAGAGACTCAGAAGTGACGGAACTATAAGGAAGAGGCGACCTAGAATCATGTATTAAATGCAATGACACGTCGCCACAACGAGCCGACTGCTGTACTATGATGCTAGATTACCGCCGATCCAGTTTACTATGAAACTTTTAAGGACATGATCTTTCATTTATTTCAAACAACTGAAAATAGCTCAAATACTTTTTTTCACCAAATGTTTTGAAAATATTTCAGACTGTGTACAGTCATACGATACACAATTTTGCCAGTGCGTTTTTTTTTTTTTTAATTATGTACCGTTTGCCAGCAAAAAATTATTTTGCTTCATATTGTCTTATTTTCACAAAAAATATGTGATATTTCAGGGGTAAAAATCTAAAATTCCGTTTCGTGTATTGCAACAGAAACATTCAGATACATACTGTGATACATGTGTGTTCATACTGTAAGAATGCATTTTTGATAAATGAATTGATTTGCGTTAAAAAAAATATTTTCTAAACCACTGCAAAACTAAAGGGCGAGGTCTTAAGCGGTGACCAGCGACCATATAATTTTATTGATGGAAAGCTTGTATCTAAGTTCAGTGCACGTTTCTGAGCTTCACATATTTCCGCTAGTACATTTTGTAGTACGGCAGTACGATAAGGCCGCTTTTAGCTATTGTGGAAGGCTTAGAAAGTGTGTTATTTAATGAGCACAGTGTCTTAAAAATGTCTTTCGGTCCTGGTTCGAAACGTGTTTTCTTTTCGTTCGTTGGCACAATGTGCACATCTGGAATAGTTTCTTTACAAACGTATTTACGAACACACTGCAACGCATTTGAAACGTGTGGCAGGCGGCGCCGTTAATTGAAACGGTATCTTGTGAGATTTTCGTAAACAACACACGGCAACCTTCATTAATATATAAATCATGGCCATAAATTATTTTTATTAGGCTCTTACTCTTAGCGAGGAAAGAAACTAGGTAGCAGTAATAACCTGTCAGGTTTGCCTTTTTATTTCCGAATAACATGTTGGAAACTGGAAACTGTAGGCCTGACATTAGCTATAATCTTCTAACACCTCGACATCGTTATTCCGCACTTTGAAGCGAACATAAAATGAGATCCCAATTAGAACGTGGCTATAGGTAAAGCTTTGTTTTTACTGTCTATACGTAGACCCTATTGCACCTTCGCAGCGGGAATAAAAATGTTGGCAAAATGGTTGATCAGCGAGTGACTGTATTTTCAGAATGTTATTCTGTTCAAAGTGCAGCCTTAAAATAGCATAAAATTGTTTGAATTGACTGCCATATCGTTTAAAAAACTTTTACTGAACTTTGGTTCCAGACCACTTAATTAACAAAAAATTGTTGCTCTATTCTAACGAATACTTGCATTCTCATCTTCAAAATTTTCTGCAATTCAGCAGTCGTGGAATCAAGTGATACAAGCTTAGAAATGTAACGTTACAATTTACGGATACGTTTAATTAAAAGTTACGAATTTTACACATTTTTAAAGCCCTCTCTTTAGGTTAGGAGCCTAACAGAATGTCGTCTATGTCGTTTTGCCAACTTAACTGTCCTAATATTTATGTTTACGAAAATGACACGGAACTCCATGTCTTACTTGAAAATAAGACAAAACCTCACGATTTGAAGGCAACGCAACAGCCATTAGAGTAGTTAGAATTTTGTGTGGGTGTTAAAAGATGATTATAAATATTTTGAAATGCAATTTGCTATGCACAAGATTCTGAATTACAAACGAAATTGATCAGGAGTAGATATTATTTGCCGATTCTAGGACAAGGACATCTTTTTTAACTAAAATAAACATCGGTCTGAATACAGTCTATAGACCGTGTCCTATAATCTCTTACATTGTAGATTTTGACAGAAAAAAATGATTTAAAAAAAACGAAGATAGCCCCATCTGGTGGACTGATCCTATGCTTTTAATATCTTATAATCTTAATAAATAAAATGAAGTGTCCTGACTGACACACTCACTCACTTACTCAAGCACTCTCTCACTCACTCACTCACTCACTCACTCATCAACGCACAGCCCAAACCGCTGGACCTAGAACCATGAAATTTTGAGGGAAGCTTCCCCTTGCCCCGTAGGCACCAACTAAGAATGAATTTTTCGAAATTCGATAGTTAAGGGGGTGGAAAGGGGTGAAATGTGTTTTGAAAGAATCCCTGATAATTTATTAACCGGGAAAGCTATCACAATTTTTTTAACTTCTGTATATTTGCGAATTTTTCGATTTTGCGAAGTTCGAAAATTAAGGGAATGAAAAGCCGTAAAATGTGTTTTGCATTAATCTGTGATTTCTCCTCAACCATTTCCCATGGTGAGGTGATTTTTTCTTTAAAATGATGCTTAAGTAAATATCTAAAAAGTGTTTTTAGAATTTTTCGGAATTCATCCTTGAAAGCTCTTAAAAAATAAAACGTGTTTTTAATTAATCCCAACTATATCCTAAACCATTGGAAACATTGAAATGGTTTTTGCTTTAAAATAAATCTTACGTAAATATAAAAAACTTAATTTCAGGATTTTTTGAAATTCGTCCTTGAAAGCTGTGAAAAAAGTAAAATGTGTTTTCAAATAATCATCTGTACCGCTTATACCCGTTGAGATATCGAGATGATTTTTGATAAGAATGAAGCTTATGTCAATATATACTAATCTAATTCAGGATTTTATGAAATTCGAAAATTAAGGATGTGAAAAGCAGTAAAATGTTAGTCTCCTGAAAGAAAGAAAAAAAAGAATGATCATGGAGAAATAATTCAACAGTTGTTTCTTTTTGCCAACCTACTCATAAATAAAATCTCTTTCGACTGTAGCCTGTACATACGAAAGAATTATCACGGCCTGCCTCACTCAAGTATTGTATAGGCCTAAAGTTTGTAGTGTGGGAGGGGTGGGGAACGGGTTCGTATCCCGTGCAAGACTTTGCGATGGGATTACTATGACATTATACGAGCATATTGCGCGCTCTTTACACTGAGCTAAGACAGTTAATTATAGTTCACTGTTATTGAGTACGCTAGCTGTTAAATGCCTTCATCACATATTTTATCCAGTTACTTTTACATTACATAATTTTACGCGGGCAAAGCCGCAGCCGGACAGCATTTTTTTATAGAGAAATAAAGATGAATTGAAAACAAACATGTTCTGCAAATAAAGTACGCTAAGCGAAGTGGACTGGATAAAGCTGTTTGAATTTGTTATTTTAAAGATATACAGAGAATGTAGTAACGCCATCAATTAATACGTAATTTTGTTAGTTACTCTTTTCTATAGTACACGCGGGCGAAGCCGCAAAGGGACAGTTAGTATTTTATATTTTATGAAAAAATTTTAGGGGTTATAAGTATCTACCTTCCTATGATTATAAAAAATAAGCAATAATATAAAAAAATATTTTATTTAATAGGAGGAATAAATATCCCGCCTGAAAAATGAATATAAAATAAAAATTAAAAAATATAAAAAATTAATTGCTTATTAAAAATAATTTAGTTAAAAAACAATGACTTTTTCAAACTAATGGAAAGTCGTCGTTAGTTTTTCAGAGAGGGTGACGCAGCACTCCAAAAATTTTAATTAAATAAAAAATAATGCAAATATTAAAGCGAATGCAATTTTTTAATTACTACATCTTGATGTTTTTATATGAGTTAATGAAATAAGATCTGGCGTTTATTCAAACATTGATACATTTTCACTAAAAAGTTAATTATGGTATGGCTAAAATTGAATTAATAACAACTGAACCAAAGTTTCATTTTTTAAAATCATAATACAGATATTATAGATGTTGAAATTACAATTACAGACGATTATGGAAAACAGGTTAACGTACAAAATATTTGATTATTATTATAATTTATAACTTATTCCATACATTAACTATTTTAATATTTTTATTGGGTTATAATAAATATTTGTGATTTGTTCTTAATGTTTTGATTTGAACATAACATGAATTTTTAACATGCTAAACATAATTTTTTTTAGATTCTTTAAGTAATAATGCAAAACTAAATAAAGAAATAAATAATCTTAAATCAGAAAAAAATACTTTTGTTGAACAAGTAAAAAAATTTTTTAGATAACTAATAAGGCTAAGAAGTTTAGTAATGAGGTTAATAATTTGAATAATGTAATAAAATTAAGAATTAACAAGATTAAATTTTTGAAAAAAAAAATTAATGAAATTTTTGCTTAAATTAAAATAAAAATTTAAAGAATTTGTTTGCTAAATAATGATTATTTATAATTACAAATCAATTGAAGAAAAAAATATTAGTGTAGCGATAGTGCAATTAAAAATAATAAAATTTATTTTGTGGAACACATACGTAATTTTAAATCTTAAAAACCAAAATTTTTAAATTCAATTAAAGATAAAGATAAAAAGATTGAAGCATTAAATGACCAAACTGGTGAATATGAAAAAGAAATTGATGACAGTTTAATATATATTAAAAATAACATTAATGAATAATCAAGAGAACCGCTTAAATTAGAATTACTGTGTTTAACTCGGAAAAAATTATAATAGTTTCATTTGCTCCAATATTAGATTAAATACATAATTAATACAATATTTATTATATAAATTACAATGGTTGATAAAATTAATGAATTTAAACAAAATTCATTAATAAATACAAATAGTGAATGAATATTTTCAAGGGTTTGTTGTACATACCCTTTTAACCCCGTCCACGAGACGGATTATAATTTTTTAATATATTTTATCTTCAATATTTTTGGCGGTCGTGTTTTGCAACCTCAGATTTTTTTTCTTTTCATCAGGGATTCCTAATTTTTCTTTTATTAATAATTTAGAAAATACTAATGTTATAATAGAAGGAAGCACATTTAAAATATGTTTATGTTATTTATATTATTAATTTTTATTTCTGTTCATTTAAATAATGTCCGCACGGTATTGTATTAATATTAATTTCAAGAGTAAATATGTATTTTATCATCTTCAGCACTTAATGCTTTTGTTATAGATTCTATTGAAAATAGTTCCTGTTTGTTTTGTAAGATTCATAGTTTTATACATAAATTTTTTAAATAAATATTTTTTATAATCATTAAACAAAATCTTAATTTTTAACAATGGCTTTTTAAATGCCTATTACTTTTTTTAACGTCACTTTCAACATTTAATCATACATTTTAGATTTCAATTCAAAAAATTTTTTCATTATTTATTTAAATATATTCATCTCTCATTTTACCATTAACATTTTTGGTTATTTGTGGTATATTATAAGTAGGTATTACCATTTATATAATCTGAAGTATCAAAATAATTTATTATTTCTTTCACAACGCCGTAAAATTGTTTGTTTTTATGTCATAAATAAAAGAATCAGTGTCTACATAACATAATGCAATATTGTCTCCATATTTTGGTTTTTTAATATTATAATTAAAATTGTACAACAAAGTTTTCGATAAATCTAATGCATTCATTCCGACATAAAGTGTTTTCTTGAAACATAATTTTTAGTCATATGTATTCCGACAAAATATTCAGTAAATATAGTTCGGTTTCTAAAATTCGGTTTTGCAATTTATTTTTCTACTTGTTTAGCATTTGTACATAATCTAATACCATCTCTATTTCTTATATTTTCCATTGTTTTTCCAGAAATTGATTTATTCATTAACTTGTAAAAATCTTTTTCAAAACTATTTTTAGCATTTGTTCGCATTTGTGCATGATACTAGGAGTAAGGGAGGTAGGCGACTGCGCAGGCCAGTGGTGGGGACAGGCAGTTGATGACGTCACCGTCGAGCCACCACGCCGCCTGCCGGGAATGGGACAGATACAGTAGCCTGTGTCCGTACTGTTTCACGCGGAAATATGCCGTACTGTGCGGTGTATAGCTGTAATAATAGCAACAAGAATACAAAAGGTGTAAAGTTTTATAAATTTCCTAAAGACGAAAGTTGCGAAAGCAATGGATAATTGCGTGTAAGAGAAAAGACACTGTCAATACGAAAACAGGCGAGCACATGTTGTGATTGTTTGTATGTGCACAGTAAAATATAATCTTAAAATAACATGACACCGTACATAATTAGTTAATTTTAACTAACGCCCATTCGTAATAACATAGTGTTGTTTTTTTAATATTTTTAACAGTATATAAGAGCGCAAAGAATCAATTTGATTATTTCATGTTTGAATAGCGACAATAATAAATGAACTTTGGTAACCGCACTGTACAGAGCACACATAATGTTGTTAATATAAGATGTTAGTTACAGTATGCTGTGAAGTTTATGACCTGTGTCTGTCATTTAAGCTACTATTTCTATTTTGTTATGTTCTGGCAGCTACCATATGCTCTGAGCGTTTTCTTGAGGCCTGCTTTTACAAAACCTTGCAACAATAACTCCTTCAGTACTCTCCTGTGAAACGAAGAAATATTAGGAAGGATGCAGTGCCCACTTTAAAACTTCCCAATTCCAACTCAACAGAAACATGTAACAACAGAATGAAACGGCAACAGACCAGAGCGCGGAAGAATATTGTTCACGAAATATTGTTGGCAACAGCAAATGAAGGGTAAGTTTATGTATTCTACTTGGCTATGCCTTCAAATTTTGTAAAGTAGACCTACATATGTAATTCAGTATAATATTTTAAAATATGGGTAGCTGGATAAGTGACGCGTTTCGTAAACATAACAAATACAAACGAAATGATTGATAATAACGTCCACTTCAAAATTTAATCACAACATATTTTTAATACACAGTATTAACTCATGCCCATAATATAGTCAACGTGTATTGTGATTATCATTTGTTTAGCTACCCATTCTTCATGTAACATAAACATTTCACGAGTGGTATATAACAGTAATGGTAACAGCAACAATCCATTAATTATAAGACTACTTTCCGAATAAAAAATATGTTTATGAGAGAACCTTCCTGTCTGTGTGTGTAATTTTGTGTGTCCGTATCATTCGAACGCAAGCACCGAACTAGACCAAAGTAGGTACAATCGTAGTACTCGCTATGGGTATGTCACGCTTATATTTTTCGAATGCGCGGTGAACATGCTTTTGAAGTGGCGACCGTTTGAATTTACTGTGTGATATGCTATATCTCAGGAACTGTGTTACTGATTGTATTCATACCAACCTTGGTATAGTCAAAATACATGTAATTTATCTATAAAATCAAAATTATTTTTGATGTTTGTCCACGTTTTGATAGCCAGTGGGCTACCACCTTTTATACTAAATATCATTTACCGATTCTCCGAAACAGTGCCACCTAATCTTGCAAGTAGTGACATTTATCTTTATAACAATGTTAATTTAGTAAAGGAAGCACTGACATTCAATATGATGGCCCTTTTAAATTTTATAATGATATGCTGTACCCCAAACTGTCAAACTAATTTGAATAAAATGTATTCTTAAGATACAAGCAATGAAAATTTAACTAAAGAAATGTTCCGTATCATAAGTCAAAATTTTAAAAATTTTTAAACAAATTTGGCACTCTTTCAGTCTACTTTCTTACCAAATTATTCTGGATAGTAAAATCCACTATGTCCGCCATTTAGAAATGCAACACAGCTTGTGAAAAAGTAACATTTAATGTAGCTAATGCCTCTCACAACTGAATACCTCGGGAGTAAACAATTATAACCCACTTTGAGAGGCAGCTGATTTAAGGAAAAAATAATTATATTCTTAAATAAAAAGAAAAATATATTTAAAAATACGTAGATAGCTTTTTTAAACCACATAATAAATTATAAATTGATGTAACACTTTTGTCCAGATTTGACATACTTTATTACACCTAAGCTGAAAAATACAGGAATGGCAGTTACTGTTTACCCCAGAGGTCTTCAATTTTAAACACAACATTTTTTTTTTAAATTACTTAAATCTGCACGGTTTACTCTCTATGCCTTTGAGTAATTCATCTGAAATATATGTATATAAAAAGAGGAAAGTAGGATTAATAGTTATGTAGGTAACTTCTTGTATGTGTCAATGATTTAACTATTTGTACTAAACGTTATATCCTTCTCATTTCAGGACGACGTCAGAGCAGTCTACTAAAGCAGTTCAGCAAAGAAGCACTAGTACGACTGAAGATATGTCCGCAGACTTGTCCAGCGAAGTATTGGCAGCTCTACGAGCACGTGTAACGGAACTGGAAGAAATGGTGAGTAACTTAACAACAGAATAAAAGAGGCCGACAACGCAGCTCAAAAATTAAAGGAAGAAATAATGTCATTGAAGAAATGTCACCAACGTGATGTTGACACAAAAGTTAAATGTATTTTGTCGAGGTACTTCACTCCTGGTCAGATCAGGCTCATCTTACAAAAACAAATGAAGGTAAAATGGGCCACAGAAGATATTGCACCTGTGATTTCACTTAAAAGTGTCAGTTCGAAGGCTTACAGATATTTGTGGTACAAATTGAAATATCCCTTGCCTCATGTAAGCACACTGCGTAAATGGAAAGCAACGTTTAATTATGATACCGGTAGTTTGAATGATGTGTTAAGATTAATGAAAGCTAAAAGTAAAAGCCTTACTGAATTCGAAAGGGTAACTGTACTTTCTTTCGACGAAACAAAAATTAGTAGTAGAACCTCAAATTGACAAAAGGAAGGAAAAAATTCTAGGGCTATATGATAATGTACAGGTTGTAATGGCAAGAGGGCTCTTAAGTAACTGGAAACAACCTGTCTATTACCAATTTGATACGCCAATGACGGTTGCAATTTTGACTGAAATTATTGTCCGTCTTGAGAGTTGTGGATAC
Source organism: Medauroidea extradentata (assembly GCA_003012365.1). Lineage (NCBI taxonomy): Eukaryota > Metazoa > Arthropoda > Insecta > Phasmatodea > Phasmatidae > Medauroidea > Medauroidea extradentata. The sequence goes on from PNEQ01112839.1 coordinate 58,633, forward strand.
AAAGTATTGGCACAAGTTAGTGACTTAGGGGCAGAAAACAGAGCTTTTTGGAAAAAATTACAAATAAATATACAGAACTCTTCATATCGTAACCCTGCAGATCCTGAAAGAGAATTATTTGTTTTTGCTGATGTACCCCACTTGTTAAAGTTATTGAGGAATCATTTCTTAGATAAAGGTTTTTGTCTGAAAAATGGAGAAATTGCGACTAAAATTTTCTTGCAGAAACTTAGATATGTCTGGAGAAATTAATATTTGTCCAGCCTTCACCCAACAGCATTTAGCTGTTAAGGGACCTAATCGTCAGAAAGTTAAAACAGCAGCACAGATTTTTTCCAACAGGGTTGCTAATGCTCTTACTTACAGTTACAAATGTGGAAAATATACCAGTGACGTACTTCCGACTGCCAGCATTTTGAAACTAGTTAACGACTGGTTTGACGTATTTAATTCATCACTTCCTGTTAGTTCCAAAAATTCGAGTATCAAAGCATATGAATTAGATAGAAAAAAAAAACATTATTCTGGATGGTATGACTGACTTAATGGAAACAATGCATGTAATTGGTACAAAACATAAGTTACCTTTTCAAGAGGGTGTTTTAGTTAGCAATAATTCTCTGAAGAAGTTATACAGTTACCTACACAATAATATGAATGTCACGTATATAACTACATTTAAACTCAACCAAGACATATTAGAATGTCTTTTCTCATATATTCGTGGAATGGGTCACCAAAACACTCATCCTATTCCAATAGAATTTAAGTACAGATTTCGTGCATACATCGTGGGGAAACATTCAGAAGCAATATTTTCTGCAAATACAAATACAGTCGACAATGCAAATGAAATTTGCCTAGTTAACAATGAGGGTTTAGAAAGATAAGCCCAGTCTACTGCACTAGAAGTCCCCAGAAAGGACTGTGTATTATCCTCTGAAATGTTGCAGTCAGCCATGCTAGGTGTCTCCTCTGTGCCTGGTGAAGAAGTACATGAAGATACTGTAGATACTTCTGAAGAGGAAACCATATTACACGAAGACGTCGGTACCACGCAAGAAGACATATTAGGCACAGAAGGAATGAGATACATTGCTCGTTATGTAGCACACAGGTTCAGAAAAGAATTTCCGCATCTTGCTATACCTCTTGCATATGTAAAATAACAACAACAGTTACATCGCATTTGTTTCGAAGGGAGGTCTTATTTATCCATCTGACGAATTTTTAAGCTGTTTTATGACAGCCGAACGCTGTTTTAGTACATTTCATGGAATATATCTCAACAAAGACGATAATGTCTTCCGATCGTTAACAGAGATTATACATCGCGCAACAAATAATCAGTTCCCAGTACAAGTCATTAGCTGCTTTGTTAGAACGAGAACGTACATGCGAATGAAATACTTGAATGACAGACTAAAATGTACAGACGATGTCAGAAAGCTGAAAAAGAAAATGAAAAAAAAATTGTTTCTTAAAATGTATTCACAATACGTGTTTGATGTATTTAATGTTCATTTAAGTGTAAGTACCGTTGGTGTAGATTTAGTATCTCAATTGGAAGTTATGTACTTCGATTTTATAGAATGGCATTGCAAACATTTCATACTCTCGTAATTTTATGGCAATTTTAATATTATGTTATTTTAAAAAATATCTTAGTTGTGTTTATTGTAAATGGTTAATCATAATCTATGTGTCAGTTTATATTTACTCTTATTAATTTATTTATCGTAGGTCATTTAGAAAAATATTGAAATATATCATTGTAAAATAATAATATTTTTATCCTATTCAATAATCTCCTTTCAGTATATCCTACTCATTATCACACACCCGTGGGTTCAAATACACATATTATTATATGTTATAGCTGTTGCCTTCCTCATTTAACGTTAATATGCAAAAGCAGTAAGTATTTTCTTGACCTGGTAGCGCTCGAGCAGGCTGCGGGGTCGGCCGGTGGATCGACGGTGACGTCATGCGCGGAGGCAACCGAGAATTCGTCACGCGTAGTCGCCTACCTCCCTTACTCCTAGTACCATGGCATTTGTGTGTTTAGATCAATATATTATTTCATCCAATCTAATTGTAAATTATATTACTGTGTGTATTTTTTGTATTTCATTTCCAAAGATAAATATTGTTTGAGATTTGTGTAATGTAATACATATTTTTCTTTAATAGGCCTATATAAAGTAGTAAATAATTTTCTTTTTATCTTTAGAGTATTTTATTTTAGGGGGCAAGAGGATAATATTTATGTAAATCGTGAAATTCTTTCGGATATTCTAAATCTACTTCCAAAATTCATCCCTAATTAGAATAATTATTTAAATGTGAAATCTAAATCGTTAAGTTTGTGGTATTCTCATTCGAAACCCTCGTATGGTAAATATTGACTTATTGCCCACTCGTATAAATTATTCGCGTCGAAATATTCTGAATATGTTTTTTCAATATTGGGATTATAATTTTTCATATATTTATTATTTGCTTTCGAATATATTTTACAATAATAGAAGATTCCGCTTACAATACATTTTTCAGTCATTAATATTTTGTCGTAACCTGTTAATAATTCAAGTTTAATTTTGGTATTTTTTAACATCGCGTCCCATGATAATCCTGGGGCTGTAAAATACCAAACGGGATCTAATTTATAGGTTTTTAAACAAACATCTCTAAAATTTTCAAATATATCATCTCATATTTAAACGTCAGTTTTGTTCTATAGTCCCGTATATTCACCTAGATTTCGAATATTAAATGTTTTCCAAACTTTTTGTGTAAATTCATAATCTTCATCAGAAATATTAGTTTAATTTAAATTATTGTAAAAAGAATTTTTGGAGGGCAGTTCAGTTTCATTAAATTTTTCAAGAACATCCGTATATCGTATGAATGAACACATTTTTTTTAAAATAACAATATCGAACAATTTATTTTGAAAAATAATTTGAAGTTTCTCGGAATTGTTCTTCAGAAATTTTTTTTAAATAATGAATCTGAACCAGAATCTATAAACTGAAACGAATCAATAAATCTTAAATTTACTCAGTATTTTACTTGTTTTGTAATATAAATGTATTTTTATTGGGTGTTTGGAATTAAACCAGTTCTATTTTCATTTTCATATTTTTCAAGATCTTTTATAAACAAATGTGTATCGTTTCCAGTTGAATTATGAATAATGACACGGACAAAATTTTAATTTTTATAGTTGAAATTACAATTTGTATGTGCCACTTCTCTAAATTTGGTCTATTAAGAATCGCTATATAATGGTTTTTCACAAATATTATAATTAATCATCTTTTTATATTCAATTACTTATTTTCCAGTTAGCGGAATCATTGGTATTATATATTTTTTGTAACATTTTTTCCCTTCTTCAGTTAACATTTTTACAAAAACACTATTCACATAGTTTTTTTTTGTAAGATACTGGAGGCTTATACTCATTTTCATATTTCATATAATAACAAAAACTTGGTTCGTGTTTTTGATAATTTCTTGTGTATGAACTCTCTCAAGTATATATTTTAGTTAATGAACATTCAAAATCGGCATATATAACAAACAGAACTTCCAATGAATTTTAATTTGGAAGATATACTCGTACTGCTTCATGCTCGTTTAATTTATCTGCAGAATGAAAATATTGTAAACATGTATCGCAAAGATATTGTTGTGGCCATTTTTGAAAGTTGTTACCCAATTGGTCTAGGAATATTTTTTATCTAACAATAGTGACCAATATTTTGATTTTTTTAAATATTTAAACCATTAATATGTCAATCGGTTTTATTTTTCATAATTTTTAATGGATAAAATATATTTAATTTTCTTCTTTTTTTTCCTTCGTATACATAAACGATAATTGAAATTCATACTATTTTTAAAGTAACTGTATTTTATCTTATTGCACTAGAAAGTCGATATAATTTAAGTGCTTCGTCAAGTTCATTTTCATATATTTTATAATAACTAACCCTTTCAGGAAAATTTTTACTGGATGAAGAGCTGATAAAATAGACATGGGGAAGCATTTTTTATCATTATTTTTAACATTTATTAATTATTTTAATTTTTTTATCGGGTAAATCTATTTATAAGGTCCCCCTTTTAATGAATTATATTTATTATTTATACTAGCTCAAATATTTCGTTTAGTTTAGTGCCCATTGAGAACCTTCTCATACAAATGTTTCTAATCCAGCTAAAATTTTTAAAATACTTTGCTCATAATATTCATCTAAATCAGTGTTTTTTTTAAATAATTATATTTTTAGTTTTAAAAGAAGCGTCGTTAGGTTTTATTTACACCTCTTTTATATTAAACGAAAAGTTTCAAATTTACTTTTAAATTATTTGGATCTATTTGTTTTTTATTTTATTTATTACAATTTGTTTTATGTCATTAAGGAAATATGTTGTATCTATTTCATAATTTATAATCGATTATTAATTGTTAACTCTATTTTATATACTTAAAAATTTATTGTATCAATTTTTAATATAATTTATTCCCCAATTTTATATGTAGTTTAATTCGTTCATGATATTTTTGTACGATTGATTATAAGTCCTTCAACAAATTTCACATTTTACAATAACTTTTTGGGGTTTATTTTATTAATTATTTTTTAATTATTTTTTAATTATTTTTTTTGTAATGGCTCAAGCTCTTTGTGTATTCTACATTCTAAATTCATTTTTTTATTTTTTAGTTCATAATCACTACGAAATATTTCACACTTAACTACTGTAACATTTTTATGTTTTTTTTTTTTTTTATGAAAATATTTTTCTTTACGGGAAGGTTTCAATAATGATTACACGTTTCACATTTAATTTGTGTTTCTCGAGGCAATTCTATTTATTTTTCTCACAAAAACATTTCCTTCAAATTAAATTCATCCCAAATATTTGTCATTTGTCTCTTAAGAGTGTAAATTTTTTGTCCTTATTTATAAGAAAAAATTTTCATTACATTAAAAAAAACTTAAAACTCGTCGCATGCTCGTTTTTTAAAATTACGGTAGTTAAATTTTTTAATTTAATTAAAATTTTTTAATTTAATTAAAATTTTTAGAATGCTGCGTTGCCCTCTCTGAAAACCTAACGACATTTTTCTCATTATTTTGAAAAAGTATTTGTTTTTGGACTAAATAATTTTTGTTAACTATTTAAATTTTTTATATTTTTTAATTTTTATTTTTTGTTAATTTTTCAGGAGGGATACTTATTGATCGTATCAATTTTTTTTGATATTGTTGTTTACTTTTTTATCGTAGAAGGAAAATATTTAGTCCCCTAATTTTTTTTTTAAATATAAATTATTATTTGACACATTAAAAACATAGGAACATTCCACCAGAAACATTTTTATTTTCACTTTTTTCAGTTAAAATAAAAGAGATTATAGAATACGGTCTCTATACTTTATTCAGGCCGTATTCTTTTTTTAGTAAATAAAAGAGGTCCTGGTCCTAGAATCGACAAATAATATCTACTATAAGGATTATTAATTTTATAATTTCAATCCATAAATAAGGATGACTTCCAACATGTGTACAAAAAATTTAGTTTCTTCAGTGTCGACTTGAAGTAAAGTTGTCATTTGTCAATTATTATTAGAAAGTTATAGTGTATAAAATTTCTCAGCAAAGGATACAACATGTGGGTGAAAAAGTTTCTTTGAATTTAGGTGGAAGAGAATAAGTCAAGGTCTATTTCAGAACCCGTCTCTGGTATCGTGTAGAGTGATTTCGGAAAACCCTTTAACACCGTAACTAAGATGGCCGGACCGATATACCCCTGTTTAGTATAACTTCAGTAAAAAGTTGATAGCTACTAATGGACAGTCCATGGGCGTAATTAGGGGAGGTATGCTAAGGATGACTTAGCCACCCCTAGAAAATTATTAATTCCCTCTAAAACACATCTAACCCTACTATTTATGTAGTGCTCTGGAGTTCTCGCAAGGAGAAATGGACTTTAGCCCTCCCTCGAGTGTGATGGTCGGTACACCAATAGCAATATCTGTTAATATTTTGTAATATTTGTCACAATACAAGACAAAATTTACAGTACAAATGGTGAAATTGACATCTCAGGTTTATCTAATAATTAAAATGTCGACATTATAATTTACAGCACTTAAAAAGTAGTGCCTTCAGAACGTTCAAATTTACTGAAGTTATTCGAAACAGTTTATGTATAAACTCACATTCTTCCTACACGTACCACGCGAAAGACGGCATAGATACAGACGTCATGCGGAAGAGAAATATTGAGACAAATGTGTAAAACGGTGGAGGCGGATGCTGGCTGACACCAAATAATGTTAATTCTATAACAGGTACGGCAGCTCAGTGCTACACTCTAAAAATTAGTTTGTAAATTTGCCGCACGTGCGTAAAGGAGCGCTAAGAAAGTAGGTACAGTAGAATTGTTTCCCAGACATACATGGTAAAACTCCCAAACTTTAATACAAAACAGTCAAATTTATACTAAAGTTACCACTGTTAATGTTTGCATATTTACAAGGCGGTAGTATGGTAACTGTCCCATACTGCGTTTAGGTTAATTACTTCCAAAACATTTTAGGACGTTTTTTTACAGTGTAGGGACGATTTCACCGCTTGTTGCACTAGTAGTGGTAAGGGGTAAAATTTAGTTTTTCTTTCCTGTTTAAAAATAAGTGCATATTTGCCGCTTTTGTGATTACGAAAGTGATTTTATTTTTGCAAATCAAATCGAAGATTTGAAATTCAAAAAGGACTAAGTGCCAGAATCCATATTTTCACGATTATTCCTTCAAAATGGTCTATGTGCCATACCCTACGGTCTTCAAAAGAGAGGTAAGGCAATACCAGTATTGCTATAGGGTTTCCATCAAAATGTAATAAGTACCATGTCTAGTGATATTCAAGAGGGAATAAGTGCCATGGAGAACGATATTCAAAAGTAACTAAGTGCCGTGTGTAATGGTATTCAAAAGGAAATAAGTGCTACGGCTAGTGATATTCAAGAGGGGATAAGTGCCGTGAATTGACTAATGATATGCAAAACGAAATAAGTGGCACTGCCTGTGTACATTGGCTTCCGATGCTGTTATGTTTAATTTTGGCCGGTATACGTTTGAGGTTTTTAATATAATGCCGGCATGATCTACTCGTACTATTAAACTATGTTATTCCGATTAAATATGTAGGTGTATGTGTTTTCTACATAGGATTTCTGATTTCCTCGGAAGAAGGTTTATGGCACTTAATCAATTTTGAATTTCAAATCTGCAATTCATAAACTAAAGTGATTTGGTTTTTAGTGGAAAAAAAGGATTTATTTTTTTTCTTACTGTGGACCCTAACGAAGGGTAATTGTATAATCATCGTGTATGTTGACTCCTGAACTACTTCAGTGTAACATGAGGCGATTATTTTCCCTGACAGTCTCGTCCAATTTGATTATGTTCGTAATCTGTGGCGTAAGTAACCATTCCCAACCCCCGGCGTCACAACGCGTTTAAACTGTACGCCGAGTGTTAGTGCAGACGTAACCGTGACAATCCAAGGGCGCCCTTGGCGTTAAGCGCAGCAGACGCGAGGATCGCGGTAAATATTTGCCCTGCCGGCCATCAAGGTCCGCCCGCCCGCCAGATACTCTATAACTGTAGGTCTGCACTTCGCCCGAGCGAGCAGTCTTATACATTGGCGCAACGAACGCGAAGCGATGGGCGACACGCGAATAAAACAATTTGTCAGCCAATCAGCATCAAGGCTTGTATGGCAGCGCGACAATAATCGCGGACGCCACGTGATTTCCGTACAGAAAACATTTATGTTTCATTCGTGTAGAGTACGCGACAAAGCTGGAAAACGATATTTTTTTTTAATTTTGTGCCCAAATGTTGGTGAAACTGGTGAGTTGGTAGTAAATGCTAATTCACGAGAAATTTTTGTTTGTTATTATAAGAAAATCATGACCTTCTTAAGCAAACGTGTGATTGCGAATTTGTTCTCACATGGCGGAATTTATATAAAATAACTACAGCAAATGTTAATGGCCACCGTACAAGAGTACGTGTAGCGGCAAGAAACTATTTACTTTTTTTTTATATAGTATCTGTCACGCAGCAACCAAGCTAGTGATCGTAATCACGAGAAATTCCATGGTCGCATTTCGCTCGTCGCACCAGTGTAAAGCCGGTATTACTCTCAGGCACGACCTCGAGAGAGCCAGTTACACACTCCGCCTCCCTCCGCCTCCCTGCGCCCCGGCTCACACAGTCCATTATCCCGCCAAACTGACTGCCTTGTTACAAATACACTACCGCACGATCAAAACAGCGCACCACGGGGGAACCACGCGACAACTTCGAAAAAAATGTAAATAGCGATAGTCCACTTTACTTACGGCGCTGCCTACCCAAAAGCCTTTGTGGTTGTAAGAATGGGCAACGCCTTGCTAAATTATGTTAAAGGTCATTCGGGATAAAGTGAGCACTAAAGATTTAACCTTTGAAAAAAATCACTAGCCGTTACTGCATATAAGTCACCATTAGCAAGAGTTACTTTACTGCTTGTATGGTTGGTAGCGATTCGTCGCATGTAGTACCGTGTAATTTCCTATTTGAATACAACATTATTGAAAGAACATCAGATGAAATTGACTTCTCTGTATTTAATATACTTCAAAATATTTATTTATGATCTTATTGACATTTCTACTTACGGTACAATATTAGACTCGATTGGCGACAGGATAATGTGACGCTGTCGTCAACCTCACGTCATCTTACACGTTACAGCTTGCGCCGCGCTTCAGACAGTTCAAAGTTCCACCGACAGGTGGCATCAGAGGTAGGTTCTCGCCGTTTTTCCGCCGCCCCGCCATTTGCATCATTTGCGTGTGTTTGTCCGTTGTGCGTATATACAGATTCAAAGGTATTGGAAATTACTATGAATATCATTGCCAAACTATGTGAAACCATCGGTATTCTGTAAATTATGTTTTATGTTTGCCAGCCTAGAAACAACATACTTTTTATTTCACATATTAAGAAAATACGTTATTTATTGTTTCTGAAGTGGTGCGTCGTCGTCGTTCGTGGCAGTAGAACTGAACGAAACTTGAATTCTTGAATTGCGTGTGTCATGTCTGTTTTTAGTGGCGGTTTTGAGTTACAAATTCAAATAAAATATGCCAGCATTTACGAGATTCGGAACGGCAATAGTGCATGTTGTATAAATTAGTTGATGGAGAGAAACCAGCGTTATGAGACAATTACGCGCAGGTATTTATAACTTAGGTTACTTTTTATTATATTTTATATTCAGCCCCGTGCATTTAATGAGTAAATATTGTAGCTGAAATGTATCGGAGCACTGTAACGTAAATGTAAACATTGTACGATCCTATGTAAATAAAAGCACGTGGCAATGTTGATGTTTACAAGCAGCGGAAAGATATAAACTGGCAGAAAATAGAAATTAATCAGGGCTTTTTTGAGTGTTCACTTTATTCCGAATTACCTTTAGACGTAGTTCAGTATCAATTGATGCCACACTGAAATTTTTGTTCATCACGTTACAACCCACATTGATATATGATATTTAAGGCTGTTTTTTTAGTACCCTGAAACTGTAGGCAAATAAGTGTTTTAATTATGCGGGGGGAGGGGGGTTGCGTGTGTATGTGTGTATATAATATCAAATTATATGCTTCTTCCCAAAGTTTTTTTCGTATAACAGTAGCTTCGTTTTCCGAAAAAAAGGTAATGGCTTTTGTCCGAAAGTGTGTAACGTTGCGTAAAAGGGCGCATTGTTTTGTTTTTGTTTCCTTTATATTTAGGTATTTGACATAATATTGGGATAATAGTTTTATTTTGGTGTATTGTTGAAATAGTTATTCTTATTACAGTAGGCCTAGTTGTGTTTAATATAATATCGTATTTTTCTGTCTTAATTCATATAAATTAAATTTTTGGAACCTTTAAATATATGTATTTATGGCTTTCTAGCAGAGTTGCAATCCATTCATGCGGTAGTTTTTTTTTATTTTCCCATTCTCGGTCAGGAAGGTTCCTAAAGGATTGCATAAGCGAGTATTTTCGCGCATTAATGATGGCGCGAGTGAATATACTTTGCCAGGATGTTTGCTGCAAAGTAGCTGAGCTCTCCGCCCTCATTTGTAGAGACGATCCTTAGCCTTCACGAGAACTGGACGCAACTCGAGGACCGAGATCCTTTTTTTATTAATTTTAATTTTATTTTTAGTTGCGTTTGTGGCAGGTCTACAGGCCCTACAACTTTTCATTAGTCTACCATTGATTTATTAAAATGATTATTTTATTTGGTTTAACGATCCTGTAATGCCAAGACTGGAAATAAACTACTGTTTCGTCCCAGTTCGTCGTCTAAATTATTTTCTTAGTCCAGTTTCGCAAACTAGTGTGGAGGGGGAGTGGGGTGTTAATTGTAGCAAGCGATATCGTGGAAGGTGAATGCGCTCCGCCAAATATAATTCAACATATATATTCCTATCTTTGTTTCTCCCCAGGGCTTCGTGGTAGGCAGCGCCCTTAGGAACAGTCCTTGGCCAGCGAGGGGAAAACGTTGCCTGATTCCGCTTCTTTGCACAATTATACACACCGCTATGGCTGTCTTGCCCACAGTCATTTCTGTCACTTTGTACATTTGAGTTGTCCTCATTGTCTCTGCCCGTCATTGTCGCCCCTTTTCATGCACCTTGTTTGGTCTTCATCTGTCTTGTTTTTCCATTTTGGTTTTTTGGTTTACGACTGTGTTCTAACTTCGAAATTACTTGTATATTTGTTGACTACAGCCATTATTCGTTGTTTTTATCGATCATTTACTAGCACTTAGTAGTTTTACTTAACTGTGGGCTTTCTGCTCCTAGGAACATTCATTAGTAGGGCCCGGTAGTTTCCGCGAAAATATTTTTGCACCACTTTGTTTCAGTGCCTTACGTGTACACCTGCATCTCTGCTTTGTGGTCAGTGATTGGATGCCTTTACATCCCGCAAATCGCAGACGTGTTGTGTCGCAGTTATCCATGTGCTGATTGGCACAGTCAAATGAATAAAAACTCTGCACAAAAATACTCGGCCAATAATCACAAAGTTGAGCTGCAGGTGTGCACGTAAGATCACTGAAACAAAGTGGGGCAAAAATCTTTTCGCGAATATTACCGGGCCCTATTCATTAGCGATGACTGGAGGCATGCCAATTTCGCGTTATTATTTGCAGACAGGCTATAATTCACTGGCCTGTATACACCCGAACATACTTGTTGACGTCATTGGTTCCGAGTCTTCGAATATTTATGTGCCGGCACTACAGCACGGTGGGCAATCTACACTTGACCATACATTATTGTGGAAAATCTCCTTCAGGCGCGCGTACGGTCTGTGAAGGTAGAGGTCTTGACACTGAGGAATAGAAAGTCACTCCCTTTTTGACGTCGAGCGTTAGTAGTAGTTTAGTGGAAGATTTTTCTTGTTTTGTATTTGGCTTAGCTTAAAATGTGAGGTTTTTAATCGGAATTGCGTAAAATATATAGAAAAAAAATCGAAATGTAATTTTGTATTGGAACACATTTTTTTCAACCATAAAATTAATTTAGTTTTTAATTATATTGCATGGACACACATTGCAACGATTCTAAAATTTTGGAGGGCAGGAAATAATATATTTTGTTCGAATATGTTAACTAATACAATAGTACAAATTTTTTTTCAGACGACATATATAAATGTTCTACACATGCCAATGCATTTATAGAGAGGAAACATATACCTATCATCTTACCGTATTGACATAATTTTAAATAAATAATTGCGAAAGTTGTAATGCCGCCAGATGTAAACAAGACAAATCTTCCACCAAATTACTATTAGCGCTCGGCGACGAAAAGGGAGTAACTTCCTCTTGCTGGAGAGCATGCGCAGTGTCGAGACCTCTTCCTCTTAGACCGTGGGCGTACCAAACAAACTGCCGGCCAACAACGCAAGTCAGATGAGCACATAGTATTTTAGAGGCCAGTGTGCTGTCAAATAATAACGCGAAAGGTCTCTAGCAATGACGTACATCTAACTAAACATATATGTTTGTCATACACACTGCTATTATACACCATGTCTGGAAGAGTCGCAGCTGGTGATATGCCTAGCAGAGAACGACCAGTAGAATCACTCGTTTAGTGCAGAACTCTCTTCTTCTTTTTGATCTCGAACCAGATCCACAATGCGCAATGAGATTTAGTTTGAGCGAGCCACCTCGCACAAGATTTGCGAGGCATTTGTGAGGGGTTTAGAAGCTCACGTACACTTTCAGAATGACCGCTACAGGGTACATATTTTATGCCACATCATAATATGAACATAAAAGCTTTACTAAATGACGCGATGTATCTACATTACTGATTTGACCTGTCAGTAGTTGCCTAAAGTGAAACATAATTGTTTTAGACGATAACTATTCCTGTCGGTTTTGTAATTTTGCTGTTGATGGCCCATGTAAAAAAAGTTATATTGAGAGCATGTTATTTCTGTTGCTAACTTGAACACAATTTATATATTTAAACAATAGTATATAACGTGTTGCATAAGTTGTAGTTTCGCAAGAATTTCCTTATACCCATGCAACAATTTCCATAAGAATGAACTACACTGTCTTGCAATCTCTATATTAAAGGGGAGCTGAATGATTGCCCCTTGGAAGGACAGTATTTGAAATTTTTTTTAGCATTGGCATTATTGATGGATCTTTTGGATCATTGCCCGTTGGAAGGGCAGTTCTTAAGGTTTCTTAGGCTAGATTAGGTTTTAAGTTTTGTCAGGTAATGTTTTGTCAGGTTAGGAGTAGTATATTTATGCTGGTTTTGGGACATCAGCATGATGGGGGGGGGGTACTAAGTAGGTGCTCAGGTGCTGTGAAGCCATGAGTTCACGGCCACCATCTTGGATTTGACATTCACATTTAACCCTCACAATGTCCCTTTTGATCCTCAAAAAATCACAAAATTTTCCAAAAATCCCCCAAAATTTTATTTTTTTCCCTAAAAAATTATTTTGTTTTCCCTCGACTGTATCAAGTATGCTAGGTTCCGACAAGGTTACTTTCTACCCTATCTCTACATTCTTGCACTTTAAACGTGAAATGCATGTGCACAACTAACGGGCTTTTCACGTATAATTGTTTCATTATTTATACCTGTCAAACACAAGGTAAACTCATTTTTCCAAAACATTTATTCACATATTATAAATATTATAATCTACATACAACTATATGAAAATGCATGATCCCTTACAAACATTCAAATGCCTCGTTTTAATATTGTCTCATCCATTAGCACCTTGCAAAGACTGATAGTGTGTGTTATAATTTAGTCAGAAATTTTTCCCATAAAAAACCCAAGCCTTTGTACATTCTTAAGTTTCGTGTCGTCAACCGGAATCTTGAGCACAAAGTCCTTGTAGCAGATGCTACAGATGTTGCCAACATTCTCAAGGAAGGCTCAGGCATTGCCATAGAGTTCGTATACATTGGCGAACTGCTCGTTGTTGTGACCGAAGTGATCACGAACATTGGCGAACAGCTGGCGAAATTGGCGAACAGCAGGCAAAATTGTCGAACAGCGGGCGAAACTGGCGAACGGCGAGCGAAATTGGCGAACATTTAGTGAACATTGGCAAACATTAGCGAACTATTTCAGAATGCTATTTATGAATAGGCTACTATGTCGGGATAGCATTGCTTCAGGACAGCACTGCTTCAGGACAGCACTGCTTCAGAACAGCATTGCTTCAGAACAGCATTGCTTCAGGATACTAACCATCTAATAGTTTTGACTATCTGCATATGTGTTTATATTGTAGAGAGAGAGAGAGCGAGAGAGAGAGCGCGAGAGAGAGAGAGCGAGAGAGAGAGAAAGAGGTAGCCAAGAACTTTGATCATAAACTTCAGTATTATTGTGATAGTAGCAAGTTATCATTGTGGGGCGAACACTCTGTTTCAGATATTGCAATGGCACCTCATGTATAAATCACTATATGTTAGCTACCTTGATGAAACCTTTGGCATACAAATCACGTACCATGCTAGCAGCCTGATAGCAATGAAGTTGTAGCTGTTTTCAGTACTGGTGATATGCTATAGTCATAACCTTATTGGCATAGTTACCGTACAGCACGAGAAACTATAATTGGTTCTGTCAATATTACAATATATCAACCTTTAGTAATGTAAGATGCCATCTTTCTTTATTGGCTGAGTAGTCTTGCGACCAATCATACGAGATGATGCATAGATTTTAGATTGTCATATCGCACATCTGAAAAACTCTATAGGCGCTGCACGGTAAGTTAATAGATTTAGAAACGAACTGTTGAAATAAAATTACTAGGAATATTTCCGTTATTACTAATCAACTATGTAAGCAAATAAAAAATTTATATGGTGAGATAAATAAATAAATTTATATATTGCTATGCGTCCACGAGTATTAAAATTGTTTGAGATATTTATTTTAAAAGTGATCTTAACACGTCTGTAATACGATAGTTGGGGGAAGGTTGGGTTGGCATTGATGCCGTAGAAATATTTCTTCTGTACATATGTATAGCTAAGGTGGAAGTGCGTAAGAAAATACCATTATTAGCATTGAAAATAAAAAAATACTGTTTTAAATAATAAATGTTAATTAATTGTATAAATTGATTTTATAATATTGATTAGCGGTACATTTGGGAAGGCATTGGTGTCATGGCGGTTTTGAGAAATCCACAAAAGTAATTTTGATGAGTCGAGGGAAAAAAGGGAAATTTTTTTACGGTAAATGTGCCATTTTGTGAGATCAATTGTGAGAAATTTTGAGATTCGAAAGGGACATTTTGAGGCTCAAAGGTTAAGGTAAAATCCAAGATGGCAGTCGTGACGACGTGGTTCCACGGCGCCTCGGCACCTCCTTGGCACCTCTCAGACTAGTTTCACAAAACCGGCATAAAAATACTACTGTTAGGTTGTATCAGGTTAGGTTATATTATTTTAAGTTACATCAGTCTATTTTGTCTCTTCCAAGGGGCATCGATTCAGACAGTCCTTCAAATATGTCACTGCCATAAAAGTCCTGAAGGACTGTGCCCAACCCAAAGGCAACAGTTCAGGATTAGTAATGCATAAGAGGTACGTCAATTTCACGGATTCATCTGGCAGCAGCCTAGACTTGTCAGTCCTATACACCCACTGGCCACAATCCATTATCTATTGGCTTATAACCGTACAAGCAGGTAGCAAGCGATTCCACATCGCATTATTTCCTTATTTACTACTGGCTTGCAGTAGTCAAACGCGTTTCGTAACAGCCGCCAGCAAGTCACAGACATGACACTGAAGTATACATAATTGGCGTTCAACCTGACCTGGAATGTATCTGCGAAATTTACGTACCTCTAGTAATGCAGTAAATCAAACGTGTTTTAAATAATTGGAAGGGCTGCCCTTCCATTAGCTTTTCAAATGCACTACTGTAGTAAAAATCCTGAAATCCTGTCTTTCCAAGGGGCAACAATTCAGTCACCCTTTGAAATTTATGTATCTGCATAATTACACCACATGTCTAGTAAAACTATTCCCTAATAACATTTCAATGCGATTGTGCTGAACCTTAGAATGTTTATGTAAGCTTTGTAATACCAAATTACATACATTTTTGATACATCGTTAATTTATGCCACGCCAGCGATTAGCCGAAAATTCCAGTTGGTTGATGTGTGCGAGGCTGTAGTTGTGACCGTGTTCATATGGATGATTATAACCTCGTTAACTTTAGTGTACTTATCTTTTTATCAGAATTTTCTGTTTTCTGGTGGTGTTTGTAGTTGGTATGTTGGTATCTTGACATTCTTGATCAAAAATCAGACTGTGGTTATGGAATGAGGGAAAGCGATGAAACTTTAGTTGTTAAACCACCGGAATATCAAAATTAAATCGTGGCTGGCCTGTTGCAAGTTTGCATTAAGAATTTATTACTACGAAATGTACGTGTAATTATTTATGTATTTTAAAATGTATAGTCGGAGTCTTATTCATATTGCAAATGTCTTTTTATACACTGCATTGAATGGAGGAATGTCGTTTAGACCTACGCCACTGAAAATTATGCGCGCAAGTTCTGGTTTTATTTTCCTCACAATTTTAAGTTAGTGATGTAGCTTACTTTTATGTAATTGTGTCAAGTCCTGTACACATACATGCGTGGTCTGAAAAAAATATATCTGCACACACACACAAAATGGTTGTGGAGTGCATAAAACTTATACTTCCTTTCGATAATAATACTGGTAATATAGTGTCAATTCATATTATGATAGTTTACTTAAGGATTCTGACTTTGAAACTATAATTGTATTGTTTATTTAAAAAAATTATTCAAGGTACAGTCGTTGCTTTGCTTGTGTTCACAGAAATAATCTGTAGTGTAGAAGGATGACTTTCGTGCTACGTAAATAAGTACATTACCTACATGTAATTAAAAATCCACGTAACTAGTATACTCGTATATTTAAAACGCTCGCATGTCTCATTACTAGATGTATCCCATTTAAAACACGTTCTAAGTTTTTACCACAAAGGCTGTACAGTCTACGTAAGGAAGCATCCACAAACGACAGCTGTGATGAAGATGGTAAGTGTGGATTCCATGTAAGGAGTTTGTTTTACAGGTTAGGTGATGCCACTTGTTTGTAATGAGTTCTGCTTTGAAAAACAAATATATATTTTCGCAATTATAACCGACATAACGACTAAGGAATAATGTTTACGTAGACAGTAACACAAGCATTTAAATTATAAGCCTTCTTTAATGAACAATAGAAGAGTGGAAATTCTAAATATGTTTTTGAGTAAAAGGGAAAAAACAGCGCTTCAAGATATTACACATGTACACATGGGACATGCAATCTTACGACAATCATAAAAACTTTTAGGAAAATAATTGGGACTTAGTTCTTAGAGCAAAACAAAGGCACATAGTTAATTTTGAGGTACTTAACTCAGTTCTGTCTCTTTTGGCACTTAAATCATATAGAATTTCCACTCTACAATTAGTATTGAATTCGAATGAACAAACATTAATGAATAAAACAGAAAAATGTATTTCATAGAGTTGGGCTTGCGTTTATAAGTCTATGCCTGTAATATTGAAAATTGATCTCGTAGAGTAAAATTTCTGGTACTTAAACGTTCTGAAGTGAAACTTGTATAGAACAACGGATCGTGTACATTATTTGCTAGCGAGAATTAGTTATACTCTCCATGGACATAATTTTGGAGCGACTTAGCTTATGAAAGTGAATATGAATTACTTTTGTTAAATGTAATACTCACTGCCATTAAAACTTAAGTGTAAAATTTAAAGTCGTACAAAGTTTTACTACCTTGTATGGCGTCGTTGTGAATTCCAGAACACATCATGAATCACTTGGAATTCATGTTACAAGGACGTTTGGTAGAATACGTTTCAATTACGAGCAAATTAAAATAAAACTTCTTCAATGCATGGAGATATTCATTTTTAAGTCTCTTATTACTTAAGTTTTCTCACGATACATTTCCTGTCAGATTAAAGTAAATAATTACTTATTTGTATATACATATAATTTTATTAGTACTTGGATAATATTGCGTAGTTCTCTTGGTAACCATGCAACTATGGATAAATCGAAAGTTTATATTTTACAACGGGGTTGTTTTTTATAGGTGCATTGCACTAATATTTTTTTTACTATACCATATTTGTCATACTAGGGTAAGAAAAAGCTGTTTAGTTCCACAAAAAAAAATACGCAACATGCAGGTGCAGCTATCGTAACCATAAAATCATTAGGTTCGGTTACAACATATGTGAGCAAAACGGTTACTAATGTAAATATAATGATTATTAGCTTTTATTATTAAAATTGTTAAAGATAATATTAAACAAATTTTCATAAATTTTTTGGTATAACTCTATTTCGCTAAATATTTTATGTTTGATTGCCTACATTTGTTTGAATACACGTGTGTACGTTATTTGTGCACATATTGGGGTTTTGTACATATATGATTATAACAGAAATATTATGCGAAGTTTTTAGTTTATCAGTCATAATGTAGCTGTTGTTACAGTTTTTAACACAGTGGTTCGGAACCTGCCCTTTAGGTTTTTTTCTCTGTCTTCTTGGGCAGCAGCACTGCCTGGATGTTTGGCAGGACGCCACCCTGGGCGATAGTCACACCAGACAGAAGCTTGTTCAACTCCCCGTCATTACGGATGGCGAGCTGCAGGTGACGTGGGATGATTCTCGTCTTCTTGTTGTCACGTGCGGCATTCCCCGCCAGCTCGAGTACTTCTGCAGCTAGGTACTCCATGACTGCGGCCAGGTAGACTAGAACTCCCGCTCCAACTCGCTCTGCATAGTTCCCCTTGCGCAGCAATCTGTGGATTCGGCATACTGGGAACTGCAATCCCGCTGTGCTGGAGCGCGACTTGGATTTTGCGTTCTCTGAAGTCAAGCGTAAGGAATGGCGGACTACAAATTTTACTACACGTTTTGTAACGCATTAATATGTTCGCTATGTTTCATATTTGATTTTACAGAATGCAGCTCGAATAAGAACGGTTAATATAAGTTTACTACATATAATAAATTTTTATTGTTATAAACATTATGAATATCGCATTAGTTGAACGGTTATTGTGAGGGTTGCATAGTTGCGCCTGAAACACTGGAACAGTCTCTTAATATCGTAATTTCATACACGTTTGCTCATCCCTAGAGGCAATGATTTTTGGTGAAAAGAATTATGCAACATTTAGTTTCAATGCCTCACGTTCACATCTGCAGCTCTGGTACGTAGTTTATTGGCCGCGTGCATTCGTGTAGAGGCGTCACTATTTGACTGTGCCAGTGAGAATAACGTCACTGCGACTCCATCCATCTGAGATTTGCAGGTATATCCCAAATATGTTGAGAGTTACAAACAGCCAATCACTGACCATGAAGCAGAGCTGCATATGTGCATGCGAGGCACTGAAACAAAATGTTGCATGATTCTATTCTCCCAAAAATAATCGCCTCTACTCTTCCCCATAAATTTTCTCAGTTCACCTACTAATATAACTTTATTGGTCACATCGATAAATAAAAAATAATAATTTCCATTTAAATAGTTCTATTGGATTGCAAGCAATTGAATTTAAAAAGGGGCTTGGTATTTCTGCGAATTTCTCTCAAACGGTTCTTCTTCGTCCGCTTTCATTCCACTTGGCTTGCTGCTTCCATTAAAAGCTGGAAGGGAAGGGGCGATGTCCCTCAGACAAGACAAATGTCTCTTATAGAACGTCTGGAACACCTTCTCTCCTCCCCACTCTCTTCTCCCAGGAAGAACATGGTCTTAAAGCTCGTCTTTTTTGCTGTAAGTGCTCTTCGTCCTCTCACAAGGACACTCCATTGTCTTCCTGCAGAACCTCCAGTGGTCACGACTACCCATCAGAGTCCTGAACTGCTATTCCATTCCGGTTATGTATGTCACTATGTCGACACTACTATGCCTGCCTAATTATCTCTTTGTCTCTTTATCTGTCTCTCTCTACGATTTACGAAAGGAAAAAAAAAGTATTTTTTAATTAACTTCTTGATCTGCGTTTCAAAAACCGTCTTTTTTTTTTTTTTTTTTTTTGCTGCCTTGACAAAAAATGGTTACAACTAAGAAAATATATACGCGTGAAAAATAAACGAATTGAAAGATAATGCAGTTGTACATGACTGCTAACAGTACACTATCAGAAGATTTTTTTGTATATTTCTCATGCTAATGGAAATTTTATTTGTTCCAAGTGTAATGCTGTTGATTGTAAAACCATTCAGCTGGTGTTGCGTTACTGGTAGTTCAAAACAGACCAATGCTGGGGATGAATACCTCGAGGGTATGAGTTTCTCGTCCGTACAGACGCAGACGTTACATCGACATCAGAAGCTTATTAACGCACATATTAGCAGCTGTGAGGTCTTGTCTTTAGCTCGGAGAGGCTGCGGTTCGCGCAGTGGCTAGAGCACTCGCCTATCACCGAGGCGATCCGGGTTCGATTCCCGGCGGGGTCGGCCGCCAGATTTTCGCATGTGAGAATCATGCCGCACGATGCCGTTGGTCGGCGGGTTTTATCTGGGGCTGCTATATACTCTCATGTCACTCCTCACCAGCAATAAAAAACTGTATGTTAAGTGCTGACCAATATCTCTTCTCTCTAGCTCGGATACGTTTACTGCTATGTTGCTGCAGCGTCGCTGTAGTTTTGGACGAATAATTAGGGCCCGGTAGTTTTCGCGAAAATATTTTTGCCCCACTTTGTTTCAGTGTCTTACGTGTACACCTGCAGCTCAACTTCATGATTATTGGCAGAGTGTTTTTGTGCAGAGTTATTATTCATTTGACTGTGCCAACCAGTACGTGGATAACTGTGACATAACACGTCTGTGATTTGCGGGTTTAACCTCCAGACGTTGTATGTTAAGACATCCAATCACTGAGGACAAAGCAGAGATACAGGTGCGCAAGTAAGGCACTGAAACAAAGTGCTGCAAAAATCTTTTCGCGTAAACTACCGGGTGCTACGAATAATCCATACCCGCTAGGGACTCGGAGTTACTGAACGTGAAAGTAACAGTGGTTGTGCCAAAGAATAATCACAAATGTAAAATATTTTAAATTATTGTCAAATGAGAGTGTAAATGCAGCTAGACAAGTTAATTAGGGTATGTAACAGAGGGTGAGAAGTACTATTTTATAAAAATCTATTACTGGAATTTTTAGTATTTAAGAGTGACTTTTAATTTTCCAATCAATTAAAACCTTACCCATTAAAGACTTTATTAATACGAGTCACGTACTGATGAACAGCTTTCTATTCGTCGCAAGCTTTTTTATGCCTTTAAATCGTATATTGTGCTCAATGAGCCGCTGATTGTACCGTAAAATGCTTTAACGTAAATATAAAATCCTAACTCAGAATATTTTCTTGCCTTTAGTGGAGTTGCTAAGTTCCAGAAAACTGTTGATTCCTGACTTACAAAAATGATCGTATTGGTAATTCTAACCAAACTGTAGGGTTATGCCATATGCTTTTATAAATTTTGTTGTACTGATGTTTCAGTATTCCTTTGAACAGCATTTAATTAAATATTTGATTTCTTTATTTTTATTTCAATTAATGTGGCTGGGAAAGAGGATTTTAGAAACGATTCGAATATTAATAAGTTAATTTTGAAATCAATCAAGGTTAAAATATCTACGCGGCATTCCTGGTGTCCACATGTGTTCCTAGTTCGTCCCCTAGGATGTCTACCGTAGCACAGGAGTTATTTTTTCTTAATATAGCGATTACTTTCAACCTGTGCTTCGCTTGTCAAACGAAATTATCAATAAGAAGGCTCACGCACATATTTTTAAAAAATCAAATGACCTATGGCATGCAATGGAAAACAGGCGTGGAAGTCAGGTAGAATAATTTCCTAAAAACCCATTATTTTAATCACAGATACAATTCATTACATTTTTGTATAATTCAAGTGCGCTGAAAGAAAAATTTTGTAGTAACAAAAATGTTCCCTGCCAAATTGTTGTGTTTCAAGCATAAAGTTATTTTCGGACACCCCAATTGTTTAGCAGTGACAACAAAATAACTTTGTGACCGGCACAAAAGATATTTGACAGGGTTGGCACTAACAAAAATTTTGTAGCAACCTCAAAAAAATTTTCCTTGTTTTTTGTGAAATCAATTACCTAATAAAATATTTGTTATGGAACCGAAAATGTGAATAGTACTAAAAACAACTTACTTAAAAAATTTGAGCCCCTCATTGCGTTTACACGAAATTTATTGTGCAGCAAATCGGACGCTTCTTCTCATCTATAAAATATTTACGCTAAAGTTTGAGTGCGCGGAGAGGACAGACAGCGCTTTATCGTTAGTGTTGGAACTAACAATAGCAGCACTAGAGACCGGAGTGTGACAGGGTAAATACAAGCCGTAACTGCAGGTATGGAAATGCGTCTTATAATGTCTACAGCTGGACTTAGGTACGCATAAGGCGGTTTAGTTGGAGGGAGGTAAGTGTTAATTCACGTGACCAAGTTTTGTTGATCACTAGGTTATGGCTTGCTAGCAATTCAGGGCTTCGAGCATGTGGGAATTAATAAAAGTTTACATATTTGTTGTATTTTTTTTTTTATTTCGTTGTTCGCAGGACGTATTTTAGAAGTTATTTCATTTTGATTTCATTTAAGATTCGGGTTTGATTTTTTATATATTTCCAACACTGTGCTTACGGTTTCACTTCGTTGAGGGTTGTGTGTAGAGTTACATTTTTTTTTTGCATCAATAGACCAGTTTCGTCTGATACCGGCAGCTTACCCTGCTCTCAAGTAGGGTAGCCAGGAGTAAGTAGACAAGCCGCTCTAATGTCTTACTGGACGCTTGGCATCTTTACTCATGTTCTGTTTGCAAGGCTTTAGATGACATGCCTACATAATTCAGCGTTTGAAGCACCGTTACAAATTGTAGGTTTCTCGAAGCCAATTAACAAAAATTACAAAACGGCAATTGTACACTGTAAGAAAAGTATTGTTGTAGGTACCATACTTCTGTTAAAATAGGGACAACAGTCCAGTTTGTTTGTTGTTACTATCTGCATTGTTCCTATAACAATATGTTCTGTAAAAGTATCAATATGTTCTGTGGAAGAAAGATGCTCTTTACTCTTTCTACAGAACATGTTGTTATTTCTACAGAACAGATCGTTGTAGGAACAATGCAGATAGTAACGTCGACCTACCTGGAGAGTTGTCCCTATTTTAACAGAAGTATGGTACCTACAACAATATTTTTCTCTCAGTGTAGGCAATTTCTTGTGCCAACTTTCTTATAAAAATTTTTTCTCAAATAACGTATTTCTGAAGAACATCGCAGACGCCGATGTCGCGTACATTTGATTGCGGCACATCAGAATACGCTTAACAGCTGCATCATTTGGGACAGTTGTTTGTTCATAAAGTTGTCAAATGTCACTATCTTGGATTTTTGTTTTTTAGTTTTTATCAAATACGTATATATTTTAGTTGGAGTTTTCAACGTTTATCTACCACGCCTACTTAAACTGCAATTGTGTTCTGCCTACCGTACCCTCGTGGCTTACTATACCCGCCGCACGGTAAGTTGATACTTTTTTTAAACAAACTGTTGAAAAAAATTACTAGAAATAGTTTTGTTACTACCATGCAATTATGTAAGCAAATTAAAAAGCAATACGGTGAGATAAATAAATAAATTAATTTTTTATTGTTACGCGTCCGGGAGTATACAAATTGTTCGTAATAATTATTTTAAAAGTGAGTTAAATACGTATGTTATACGATAGTTGGAAGATGGTTGGTTTGGCATTGATGTGGTAGAAATAGTTCTTCTGTATGTTATGAACAGTGGATAAAATATTGAAAATCGTATATTAAAGAAAATTAAATGCCACAAAGATATATCAGTAAACGGCGAAATAATACCGGAAAAGAATTCCTACAAAAACTTAGGAATTATATTCGACAAGAATCTATCCTGGGATAAACAAATATCAGCAAATATCCAGCCGGCCTACTTCCGTTTGAAGCATCTTTACAGACTTAAGAATATTTTAACAACTGAAGTAAAACTATATTTGTGCGATGCGTTAGTACTATCAGTCTTTAACTATTGTGCCGGCTTGTTTGTTAATATTAGCAAAATACAACAACATCGTATATAGAAGGTACAGAACACATGTTTGAGATATTGTTTTAACCTTAAAAAGCGAGATCATGTCACGGAAGCAATTTTCAATTCTAAATGGCTTAACATGGAAAATATAAGATTCTATCATTTTAATACTCAACTTAAAAAAATTATAGATACCCATGTGCCAACATATTTATCGGAAAGACTCATTAATTTTATTTCATTACATAATCACAACACACGAAATAAAAATTCTTTTCAACATGCATGTTTTTTTGTAACTGCTGTTTTTCAACTGTTTTAGTACCAATATCATACCTGCAAAGTCTTACGACTGGAAAATTAGTCTTAAGAAAGTTACAGCCTATTGAAGTTAGCGCGATTTGAACGCCCGCCAAAACGCGCCTCGGCCGGCCGATCCCCTCGTGACGTCACTAGCCAGGCACGAGTCAGTCCGCTCCGCGTATCCGATAGAGAATGTTCACTTAGCGCGCTTCGCTCTTGAAAATGGATGTAAATACGGGAAATGACATCAAATCAATTACTCCCAGAAACTGTAAATGGTGCATTGTACCACGGTGCAAGAATACATCTGAAAATGCAACAGATAAGGTATTCATTACCGTGCCAAAGGACAAGAGAAAGAAATGGTTCAAAGCAGCCAGGCGGGAGGTCAGTGACATCTCAGAAAAATCTTGCGTTTACATTTGTGAAGAGCATTTCGATGTAAATACAAATGTTAACATACCTGTGTTATTTTTATCACAATGTGTCACACCAGCACCGTTATCCTTTATTTTTCTTGTGTTTTTGTCTTATTGATCGTCATATTAAAATAACTTTATTTACCCTGAGTACCAAATTATAAAATTAAAGTCTCTTTTATCATATACATAAAAACATTGTTGGCCCTCCCATGAGCTATTTAGAGGGATTTTTGCAGAAAGGAATCAACCGATAAAATGATTTATTTTGTACCAAAGTAACAATCATACCAAGCTGACAGAGAAGTTTCAAAGAATATCCTTGAAAAAATTCTTAACGTAAACTCATAATATTTTGAGAGATTCAAGAGCCCAGAAAAATTGTTTGTATATGTTTTACTTTTACAAACTGAC